>CAHIKZ030000511.1:460000-612500 GCA_903632075.3 Acanthosepion pharaonis | reverse complement strand
TTTAACCAATAAATTAAAATGTTGGTTTAATAAATGAAAAATCCACTCCTAAAAGCCTCTGTGTGTGTGTGTGCGTGTGTGTGTGTGCGTGTGTATGTGTGTTTATGTGAGTATGTGTGTGTGCGTGTGTATGTGTGTTTATGTGTCTGTGTGTGCGTGTGTATATGTGTTTATGTGTGTGTGTGTGTAATACAATATTCGTATCTGGATCTTGAAAAACAAGCTTTGAATCGATCTCCTATGATTATCATGAATTTTTAATAATTTTGATGAGATTAATATGACTTTAGATATCAATGGCGCATTTTATTGACAAAAAAAATAGTTCCCTTTCGTATACATTAAATTATATAGTTTTACGTATACCAATATTTGTTGTTATTTTTATTATTATTATTATTATTATTATTATTATTATTTTATACATATACATACACCTAGTGTAGCAAAAAAATTGTCCAAATCCTGTAACAGCATAACTGTCGTTCCCACAAAATGTTTAATATCTAAAATACCCCTAAATTGAGTTTTTTTCTAGGTTTTCAGCTAAGACGTTTAGCCATCTTGACATCATTTGTCGTAAGAATCACTGAAAAACCCTTTGAGATATTCAGTTAAAAAGAGAGGAGGTTAAAATTCTTGCCTTCCCAACTGATCAATGATGAGATGGAAAAGACCATTCATGCTTTCAGTAATGGTCCCATCATTCATACTCTGTCTTCCATCTTCAAGAACCACAAGAGAACGCGGATTAAGTTTTTAAAAGAGAGAAAAACTGGATCAGGAGGTCACGACAGGAAGAAGAGGGGTTGTCAATTCAACTTAGAGCTAAAAAGATCAATTAGAAAAGATCCAACTCAATTCATAATACATTTGGCACGTGAAAGAAGAGTTTCAACCATGACAGTCCAAAGAGCTGTGAGAAAAGAGATGAAAATGAAATTGTACGTGAAACATGTGAGGCAACTTGTTACTCCGGGACAGAAAGTTAGAAGGTTAGAGACGACGAAGACCATCTTGAATAAGTTGGAAAATGATTCTGGAATAACATATATATAAATATATACATATATTTGCATTTTATTTCAATCCTTGGTGAGCTTCCGATCCTTAGCTATGATTAATTAATGATGAACACGTAATTTTTCATTCATGATCGATTTCATCACGATTCTTCTGTTAAACTTGGATAGTAAGTATATTTTCTTATTGCTCAAAGTAGAGTCCAATAGGATTACAAAAACCTCGAAGTATTCTAGTAAGATATATTTAATCATTTCTAAGTTACAACTGTTCAAAGTTTAATCTAACAATAGGACAATTTTGGTGTTACACCCGTTATACATACATATATATATATATATATATATATATATATATATTGAGAAATAAAAAAAATATTAAAAAATTAAAATCTTCAGACACACTGGGTTGTATATATTGCGTCTTAAATACGCAAGTAGTTTCGACTGTACATTCAGACATCTTCAGGCATGGAAATTATTTTGTTTTTGGTAAAATTCAGGTACCATCCGAAATGGAAAATTATAATGCGAATCGAAATATGTTTTTTGAAATGTGATATTGATAACGGATACAAACTTTTAGAGCATGCAGTCGCAACGCTAAGATTGATTTTTTTAAAATTTAATTGAGTGCATTTTTTACAAATTAAAAATTCTCAAATTGCTATATGTATATTTAAGAATGACCTTATACAGCTTATAATTTTAAAAAAATTGATTAGTGATTAGTAGGTTAACGCATCTTCAAAATTTTGTTAGCGAAGGGATTTCGCCATTTTCTATCATTAACTGTGCTAATTTACTTTTTGTATGAATATATATATATATATATATATATATATATATATATATATATATATATATATATATGAATGATATCTAGCCTTTTCCCAAATTGGCTGTTAATTGGATAAAAAGCGGCATTTTTTGTTGAGCATCTGACTAAAAGAATAAAAGGCTTGAAAACAGCAAGAGTAAAAATAAAGTAATTAAGGTTCCAAGGCCAAATTAATTTTCCGGTATTAATTTTATTATGTATTCTTGCGCCAATTGGATCAGAAAATGAAAAGAATGTCCCGTAGCGTTCTCCAAAAGGAAATGTGCTTTGTGTTTTTGACTGAGTTGGATGCCCCTCAGGGGTAACTGGACGATTTCACAGATTCGATGGCTGAAAGGCTAAAAGGCATTTAAAATCTCTTCAAGCCAAGATCAGCTGACGTTAATTTGAATTATAAAAGAATCCATGTTGTTCACATCAGAGACAAGCAAATTATTTTTCATTGGCGATACTGTTTTTCAAAATAGATTATTTTGTGTTATATTATTTCAGATTTGATAAAACAAACCAAATCAGTGTAAAATTTAGTTAAATAAAAGAAAAAAACAGGCTTATGATTGTACGAAATAATTGGGACACATCAATTTCGAAAGACTTAAAAAACAGTACTTGTTTGAAAACGGAGGTGTCGATTGGCAGTATGAGTATCTGTAGGGTGATAGATAATGTTATGGTTCGGTTCCTTGTACCACGGGTGATAGTCCAAGGTAGAACCAATAAAGAAGAACTCGAACATAGGTATGGAATAACACAGATATATTACAAACAGGAATATATACAGAGAGGTAGAAAGTGTTAGTACGAACAATCAGGTTTAGTAGAGAGGACAATGTAGTCTCGACCAGTATCC
Source organism: Acanthosepion pharaonis (assembly GCA_903632075.3). NCBI lineage: Eukaryota > Metazoa > Mollusca > Cephalopoda > Sepiida > Sepiidae > Acanthosepion > Acanthosepion pharaonis. Next base: position 609,787 of record CAHIKZ030000511.1, on the reverse strand, counting down.
CTATTCCAATGTCTTGCAGTAATTGTCTGAACGCGACTCTGTTTCGGACTGCCTCTGACTCGACTGACTGACTCGCTCGCTCTGACTGACTGACAGACTCCTGACGGGCTTCACTCCAGACTTCAGACTTCACTCCAGACTTCAGACGGAACGGTATTTAGTCACCCCCCCACCACCACGAGGGCATCATGTGGCACAAGGCCGGTTTAACGTGGGATCTCCGAGCACGTGGGCTCGGCCAAAAATATGCCCTTTGAACCCGTATAAACAGGTTCAGGGTCGGTTTACCTCCCCGAAAGAGACTCCGCCATTCCGAAGGCAGAGAGTTCAACCGATCAGCCGGTCGCCCGACTTCAGACGGAACTCCCTGCTTCCTCTTGAGTCGCAGTATTTATTACGTATGGGATAGTCCATTATGTTATTATGGGTAAGGTCCCATAACAGACAGATAGATAGATAGATAGATAGATAGATAGATAGATAGATAGATAGATAGATAATGAATATATTCTGATATATAATGTACAGATTGTGATGTATAAGAACAGACTAAGATAGCTAGATAGATAGATAGATAGATAGATAGATAGATAGATAGATAGATAGATGACATTCTAAGATATATATATATATATATATAGAGAGAGAGAGAGAGAGATAGAGAGAGATGTGAATATATTGTGATAGATAATGTATAGATTGTGATAGATAGATCCATAGATAAGAACAGACTAAGATAGCTAGCTAGCTAGCTAGATAGATAGATTGTGATAGATAGATAGATAGATAGATAGATAGATAGATAGATAAGAACAGACTAACATAAATAGATACATTGTGATAGATTACGATGGCTAAGGACAGACTAAGCTAGCTAGCTAGCTAGCTAGCTAGCTAGATAGATAGATAGATAGATAGATAGATAGATAGATAAAGAAAAGACTAACAGATACATTGTGGTAAACTGCGATAGATAAGAACAAAGATAACTAGCTAGCTAGATAGATAGATATAACTGATGTGTCCACATATGCAGATATGTATTTCTATACAATAACCAATACATTTTTACATGTTCCTGTACTAAATGTGCAATGCCCAGCTCAAAGCGAAATCGACTTGTCCATTTTATGTAAGTTGACACCATTTTCAAGCGTGATTTGGTGTCATACTGATTAGCCCATCACTTCACAGGTGATGTAATAGTTATCGTCACAGGAAGTGAATTAGTTGTTCCTACTTTGCACTAAGAAAAACTACTAATCAATCTATGGAGTAAATAGCAGCGCACACTGGGCCCCTGTTGCCTTGAGGCGGCAACTAGGCTAGAAGAAGGAAACTAAAAAATTCGATGTATTTGTGTGCAGTTGGAGCTCTGCTGGCAGAAATTACCGAAGAGATCGGATATCTGCAAGAGTGTCCTCCAACAGATAAACCATTTGAGTTTTTAAAGGAATCAATTCTTCCAAGGATCAATAAATACGAAAACGCCAAAATAAAAGAATTCTTCACCATCATTGTTCGCAGACAAAATCGCAGACAATTGCAAATTAAACCAGAGAATGTCCGCCGTTCAATCGGAATAAAAATATGACCTCAAGGATTTAGAATCAAAACTTTAATAATAAATAATTTTATCTCATTTTTATTTTTGTATTGTAACGGAACAACTTTTGAAAAAGGCAAAAACAAAACCAGCCTGTAAAAGGTTGGTTTCTGTAAAAATCTCTTGCCCTAGATACCCACTGCTGTTATGGCTACAGTTAATGTGGTGCTTCTATGACCAGAATAGGTTAGAGGACCCACACACACATCACAGGTGATTAATTCCACTAATTTTAACTCGTTTCTATTGCTTCATTTTAACTGAACAAAGTTGCATATTAGTTAATGTACATTGATTTGTCTGGAAGTATTTCGTATTTCAGATTTTTATTATGGATGTCAACGTTTTCCCTATTTGAATGATATGAACCAACAAATGATAGGAAAATCCCTAAGATATATATACACAAAATCAAGCCATATAAGTATTATCAATGTGTATTTATTTATATATTTCCTGTCCCATCTCTAGTGGGAAGGGAGGTAAATCAAGTTAAGTAAATTTATGTATGATTACTTCCCTTGTCGTTTTAATAATTTATACAAGCAAAATATTTATCTGCATTTCGACAAAATTAGTGCCCGAGCAAAATGAACCGTTTAAATAATCAGTTCCTTTACTCCCACAGTTCTTAAATTTCAGTCTTATTTGTTGAAGCATTTCATGTGAGGTACTCAGATACCTTTGTCTATTAAGGGATCGTCTTGATTCAATTTGATCTTGAAAAAAGATTTATCGTCGCCGTCCTTGTCGTTCTGCTGCTAATGTTTTTCTTTCGCGAGATATTTTCATTTTACTGTTATATTAAACACATAAACTTTTTAGCATGAAGAGATATTGAGCAAAAAATGGCTTATATAATAGCAGGAGTAATCATTGAATCATAGATACCATTGAACGGCTAAAAAGTATAAAGGGAACAGATTAATTAAATGGCTCATTGGCCTCTATTTTAATTGTGAATTCTTTATTTCCGCTTTATTGAAACTAGGATTAATATAACTTTCCACAGGACGTAAAGTGGGGGATCATTTTTCTCTTGTTATTAAATAATAAATTAACCACCCACTAGAATTACTACATTGTGACAGATCTTATTAAGCAAGTCAATATTTTCACAATGAAATTCGTTTTAAGCACTTGATATGAGTAAAAAGCTCAAGATTTTATTTCTTTAAGTCATAGATAGAAACCGCTTTATATATATATATATATATAATATATATATATATATATATATATATATATATAGAGAGAGAGAGAGAGAGAGAGAGAGAGATGTGAACATCTATAAGACAAATACAACCTTCAGTTAATTGAAACAAAACGAATAATTCCGTTATTATTTACTTTTTTATATTTTTCACTGAGACATGACTCAGTGCGCATGTTAGTACTTCCTTTGCCCATTCGACAATCCTTGCAGATTGACCACAGGTTCTCGACTGGATTTAAATCAGGAGAGTTTCCGAGCCACTCGATAGTACTTTGATTTGCTCACTGGTAAGGCTTGCCAGTGTGTTCGTGCAGCGTTACAATTTTCGTACGCTTCCTTGGAGTAACAATGGCCGTAGGACAACTAATCGACAGTCGAGACAATAGTGTCTGGGCGTGATGAAAATCTCATGCAATCACGGATGAAACAATATTTTTCAAGGCCGAACAATTTTCATCATACGCCCCGAAAATAGATTTACACCACTGCAAAGGACTTAATCTGAGGAAAAAATAGAAATCGATTACACCCTGTCACTCCAGTGGGTCTAAAACTGACCGTATGGTGAAAGAAAGGAAACTAAAGCAGTTGTTTCAATTAATTTGCACACGGGTGTATTTCTATAAGTCATAGATTCTGTTCGTTTCAGATCATAATATCTGTCTTCATTAAAATATGAATGAAGAAATGTCTGCAGGATTTAAGGGTTTATTATATCACGTGAAGACAATTCGTCATCTTTTATAAATTCATGTAAGGCTAAATTTTGTCTGTCTTCTTCTATGTGCAAATCAGAACATTGTCGATCGTGGCTCTTCACTATTTCCTATCTTTACGGCTAAGTAAATTTTCTCTTGCTGCTGTATTTCCTAAACCCTTTACTGCCATCCATTTTCACGGTAGGTTATATGTTACTTTCCTCTGATTCTCTAATATTCAATATGCCCTGTGAGTATCAGATTCTCCAAACCCCCTTTCCTCATTATGTGCCCTTAAATTTTCAACTGTACCTCTCTGCTATCAATAACAAATGTCCTTCTTGGTTCTATTTTATCTAAAATTTCATCCTATTCAGTCCATGGTATTATCAGCATCCTTCTGTATAACACCATTTTTACTGCCTCAATTCTTTCATTCATGTGCGAGGAGAACTGTTTCCCCCTCTAATGTACCTCTGAGAAAGCTGCTATCAGATTTATATATATATTACTAAAAAATGGCGTTTACAACCTAAGTGGTAACATTTAATTTGTATAACAGTATTTAAAGCATATTTTGATAAATATTTTTGTCTTATTTATTTTTAAATTAAATGTTTCGTAATAATATTTTTAATTCCTCGTGTTTGTATAAACATAATTAATACCTAGCTTGTAAAAATTCAGTCGTAAGTAAGAAAACTTAAAGCGTTCCTAATAATAAGCATTGTTGTCATCTGATATTTCAATTTATTACAAATTAGTAGTAGAGCCCGGCGTTGTCCGGGGATGTAACAGTAAGAAATAGATCAAGTATCGACCATCATAAAGACTGAAAAATAAAATTGACAAAGATTATTGTTTAAGGTTGACGGACACACATGTCTTAATTATTTTTTTTTGTTTTGTTTCTTTTTCTTTTTTTTACGAATTGGTCAAACCAAAACTCAAACAAAAACATTGTTTTCAATCTAACGATGAGTCTACCGATTGAATAGAATTTTATTATAAACAATTGTCTTGTAAATGAAATTTTTAAAGCATTCTGAATGTAAAAATAAAGAAAAAGTGTGCAAGACAATAAGAAACACTACCTGCCAAAAAAAAGTGAAGCTTTATTGAAATCGGTTGAAAAATGTAGGAAATCCGATCCCATATATAAACGAACACACACAAACAACCTGGGTTTTATAAGTATAACTCGATATGAGTTGTCCCCCTTTCATTCTTGCGCCAGCGATGCTTCTTAATCGTGTGAACCACCGCAAGGTAATTTTACGCAGTCCTGTGAAGTTTTGTTGAAATCGGTTGAAAAATGTAGGAAATCCGATCCAATATATAAACGTACACACACACACACACACACAACCTGGGTTTTATAATAAGTATGATTAGTTGAAGGGAGCCCAAAAAATTATAGAATTATATAAATAATCAGATATAAGAATGGTAATAATTGGATTGATTAGCATGAAAATATTTGATATATAAAGATAGGAAAAAATGTGGTATATTAAGGTCGTTGTCTAAAGACATGGAATTAACCTACCACATTTACGCAAACATCACAAAGAGAAATGTGTAATCTTGTCAAAGAAGTACATGAAAACCGATTTTTGACAGTAATTTCTCGTGATGAATGTAGAACTACATTAAATAAATTTGATGGAAGTGTTTGATGCCAAGTGCTTCATGGAAATAGTCAACCAACCTGACTTAGGAGACAACGGTAGTAAGATTTTACACAGGTAACGTGGGCCGTAAAAATTATAGGACCCTTCCAAATTTCTAATGACAACATAAATGTTGAGGTGGCTGAAAAAGAGCTACTATAAGTGGAGGCACGGTGCAGTAATGGATAGCGGCTCGGATTGAGGAATCGGAGAGCTGCGTTCGAATTCCACTCGAATCCATTACATTCCCTTACGTGAACAGGTATGAATCTTCCCCCCAATCCCAGCAACACAGACTGAATTCTATAGCCTTGGATGGCAACTGGTCTACCACAGAAAAAATGGCAACCTAACGCGAGGAAAAATCTGCCTCGTTAGTCACATATGGCAATATACATGAGCGTCTTAGCATGTATCACGAATGGCACATAACTGACTTACTGATAAGATGAAGTAATTTTTCACTTTTCGAAACTACAAATGCATTTTTCAACTTATTTTCTTCTTGTTGTTGTTGTTCTTCTTCTTCTTCTTCTTTATCTTCCTTCTCGTCTTCTTCTTCCTTTTCTTCTTCTTTCTCTTCTTCTTCTTTTTCTTCTTCTTCTTCTTTCTCGTCTTCTTCTTCCTCTTCTTCTTTATCTTCTTCTTATATTCTTCTTTCACTTCTTCTTCTTCTTCTTCTTCCTTTTCTACTTTCTCTTCTTATTTTGTTCTTCTTTCTATTTTTCCTTTTCTACTTTCTCTTCTTCTTTCTCTTTTTTCTTCTTCTTTTTCTTCTTTCTCTTATTTTCTTCTTCTTCTTCTTCTTTATCTTCTTCTTTCTCGCCTTCTTCTTCTTCTTCCTTTTCTTTTCTTCTTCTTCTTCTTCCCCGTCTTCTTCCTCTTCTTCTTCTTCTTCTTTCTCGTCTTCTTCTTTATCTTCTTCTTTTTTATCTTCTTATCTTCATCTTCTTTCTCTTCTTCTTCTTCTTCTTCTTCTTCTTTTATGTACTATGTCTCTTCAGGGCTATCCTAGCCCTCCACAAATTCAAGTTCTCTGCAATCCTTAATAAAATTTGCATTTCCGCCATCCATTTACACAAAACCGTTAGTTAGATTATACGCTGATTTCCTCTGCCCCCCTTGCCTTCAATGTATCCGGTGAGTGTTAAATTTTCCAAGCCTTCTTTCCTCATTATATGCTCCTGAAATTTCAACTGTCTCTTTCTGGTACTACGTATTAGTGCGTTTCTCGTTTCCATTTTATCTAAAACTTCGTCATTAACTTTTAGTTTTAAATATTTATTACTTTTTCATTACTTACACGAAGATGGATTCTTGTTTACTTTAGATCCAATTGGGCGTAGCAATCTTAACTTAAGCTATATTTTTTAACTGAATTCGGTGGTATCAAATATAGACTGAATGGAAAGGATGCAACATTCGTAAATGTCGAGTTTCACCACACTGTGTTATTTCTTTGAACGAGTGAAACCTCAGGGTCTTGGCAAAGATCATTTTTCTTTGAACATTGTAGAGTGGCGATACAAATTCACAAAGAACTGTACCAAACAATAGAAACCACATTACCTGAGGACTACCAACAGCAGTAACAACTAAAATGGATAGCACATGTAACTCGAAGAGAAAATAATGACATAATGGAGATGTTAACATTCCACACTACTTTTTTTAATCAGAATCACCCCAATCAAGCCAGTAATGCCACTAAAACACAAGGGGTTACAGGAAGAATTAGGAACAGGAACATTAATGCTGAGCAGAAAGAGAAGAAAATAACCAGGTGGACAGTAGATAGCGATTGGCATTGCATTTACATTTTTGTAGATTAAATAACCCGGATGAGATTTCCACAAGTGAGAAGTGAGTTTAGAAGTTACGGCTACATCTTGACATCTCAACTGTGAATTGAATGAAATAACGCAATTCTACTGCTGCACTTAAATTCAAAAATCTCTAGATACCATAATGAAGAGCTAATTCGAACAATTACCATAAAAGTATTTATAGAGAAGACATAGAGAGAGACAAAGTTACGGTGGTGTGAAAGTGACTGAAGCCGAGCTGAGCCGCCAGATGAAGACCAATAATATTGCAGATTCTTCTTTGGATCTCATCAAGGAGCTCAAGGTAAATAGAAGGGGCACCAGACTATATGTGGCTGCAATATTCTAAGCGTGGAAGAATGGTGGATTTATAGATATTACATATCTATAAGATAGAATCTGAAGAGATAAATTGTCTCGTCCGACATAGTGATCTGACCTTCTTATCAGCTGACCCAGCAATAGATTTAATATATCTTACCACTTCATATCAGAAGAGAATTTGAGCCCGAGAAGGTGCAATGGGTCACTTTCTTGGAGGATAGCATCAGCCATGCTGATGAAAAGCAGAAAGGGGTCTCTCAGATGATTAATGGAGAGAAGTTTAGCTTTGGAGGTGTTAAACATAATAAGTCATCTTCAAATAAAAAGCTAGGAAGGAAACACCCATCAGTCGAGTAAAGAGCAATAACAGCTACTTAACTTGAGAAACCTGTTTTCTTTAAACGTTGTTTTAAGAGAAAGATTTTAAAAAATATCAGCCGAATGCGGTGCTGCCTGCTCGGTAAATAAATGCCAAATATTTCCTTGTAGGGAAACGGTTAATATTACCATTATGTAAAAGAACATAATCTCTTTAAATCTTATTCTAGGGGTCCGTTTCCAGAGTGCTTGCCAGATTTCATTATTTTAATATATATCTGAATTTCGATCGGCACGCAAACCTCACCTGCCAAATATTCAATTCGTTGCTGTTTACGTAACTGGAAATTTAAATTTTTGACAGAGAACGGCAAGTGCGACTCTAAGATCCGAAGAAGCATTGGGATGGCTAAAGAAACATTCCAAAAGCTAGGCAGAGTATTACGAGACAGGGAAATTTCTTTGGTAACAAAGCAAAAGGATACCGAGCTGCTATGTGACATCTGTCCACCTTTACGGCAGCCAATGTTGGAAGGTTTCCTCAAAGATGATGAAGAGACTCGAGACAACGGTGGCATGGTTTTACAGAAGGATGCTGAGGATATAATGGACCGAGCGTGTGAGCAACGATGAGTTTTGAGAGAGAATGCGAAGAAGGAGGAGGCTTATACTTAACATCAGAAAGAGGCAGCTGACATTACTGGGACCCGTAATGAGAAAGAAGGGCTTGGAGAATCTGATACTCACAGGTCGAATAGAGGGAGAGAGAGACAAGGGAAAGCATGACATACTTATCGGGCTTAAGCAAGTGGATGACAGAATAGGGCCTGGGAGAAGTAGCTATTGAGAGCTACAAGAGATAGGAGGAAGTGGAGAGCAATGATCGCCAACGTCCTGAATGAACACGTCACATAAACAGAAAGTTTACGTAACTGAGGCTCATCAGTTTTGACTAACTAGCGTTATTACTTAACGCAGTTACAAAGAAAACTGACGCTAAGCACATTTGATTTTATATACTATCGAATAGAAGCCCGTTTTTATGTCGAATATTACCGACTTATCAATTGAACTGCGTGTTTAATTGATTTCCCTTATTCATGTGCATGTAGTTGCGTGATTCTTGGATGAATTTGAACAACGAATTACAAATCAATGTTGATTCGGTGAGCTGTTTTCAGGGCAGGACTTGCTTGTGCAGTGATGTTCTTGCTGGAATGAGAAAAAGGAAAAGGAAAGAGAAAGGAATGGTTTAAGAAGTTTAAAGAGAGGCACAAAAGAAAAGGAAAGAGACAGGAAAGAAAAAGAGTAGAACACAAGAGAGTAGAGTAGAAAGAAGTGGGATATAAAAAGACAGCGAAAAGCATTCAAAATGGAGGAAAGAAAAATTAAATAAGATAAGAAAAGAAGACTAAAGTTTAAAGCGAAAAAGGTTAAAAACACATCGAAATGCTGCAGAGAAAGAAAGAAAGAAGGAAAGACAGAAAGAAAGAAAGAAAGAAAGAAAGAAAGAAAGAAAGAAAGAAAGAAAAGAAAGAAAGAAAAGAAAGATTAAATAAGAATAAAGATTAAAGCGAAAAAGATTAAAAAACATCTAAAGAAGAAAAAGAAAAAAAAAGATCTAAGAAAAAGAAAGATAAATGAAAAGATTAAAGGTTAAAAAAAAGATAAAAAAGAAAGAAATAAAGAAAAAAGAAAAGAAAGAAAAAAGAAAAAATTAAATGAGATAAGATTAAAGGCTAAAGCGAAAAAGATAAAAAACATCTAAAGAAGAAATAAATAAATAAATAAATAAATAAAGAAAGAAAGAAAGAAAGAAAAAGAAAGATTAAATGAGATAAGATTAAAGGCTAAAGCGAAAAAGATAAAAAACATCTAAAGAAGAAATAAATAAATAAATAAATAAAGAAAGAAAGAAAGAAAGAAAGAAAGAAAAAGAAAGATTAAATGAGATAAGATTAAAGGCTAAAGCGAAAAAGATAAAAAACACCTAAAGAAGAAATAAATAAATAAATAAATAAATAAATAAAGAAAGAAAGAAAGAAAGAAAAAAAAAGAAAGATTAAATTAGATAAGATTAAATGTTAAAGCGAAAAAGGTAAAAAACATCTAAAGAAGAAATAAATAAATAAAAAAAGAAAGAAAGAAAGAAAGAAGGAAAGAAAGGAAGAAAAAGAAAGATTAAATGAGATAAGATTAAAGGTTAAAGCGAAAAAGATAAAACACATCTAAAGAAGAAATAAATAAAGAAAGAAAGAAAGAAAGAAAGAAAAAGAAAGATTAAATGAGATAAGATTAAAGGTTAAAGCGAAAAAGATAAAAAAAAAACATCTAAAGAAAGAAAGAAAGAAAGAAAGAAGAAAAAGGAAAGATTGACTGAGACAAGACTAAATGCTAAAGCGAAAAATATAAAAAAAAACATATAAATGCCGCAAAAAAGAAGATTAAATGAGAAAAAGAAGACTCAAGTTAAGTCAAAAAGAGAGTTTAAATGCTGCAAAGAAAGAAAAAAAGAAAAAAAAGAAAGAAAAAAAGTTTCAATAAAATAAGAAAAATGTGATTAAAGTTAAAAGTCAAAAAAGATATAAAAATGTCTAAATGTTATAAAGACAAGGAGAAAGAGGGGGAAAAGAAAAAAGAAAAAGATAAGAGATGTAAAAATGAAAGAAAAAAATTAGATAAGAACGAAAAACTAAATATAAAAGCCGAAACAAATAAAAGAAAATCTAAATATTTTAAAGAAAGACAAAAACATTTCTCAATGATGTAACGAATGAAAAATAACGTATAAAAATAAAGAAAGAAATTAAAAAGAAAGAAATACAAAATTTAAATGATAAAAAATAAATACTGAAAGAAAGATTAATTTAGATGAGAAAAAAGACAAAAAATTAAATAAAAAAAATTCTAAATAAGAATAAAACGAAGAAATAAAGTAAAATAGAAACAAAAAAGAAACAAAGAAAATATTTATTCAGAATCGATAAACTAAATAAGAAACGTAAAAAGAGAAAAAAAAAATGATGCCCAGAAACAGAAAAGAAAGCTTAGATTAAGTAAGAAAAACAACTTTTAAATATAAAATTTACGAACCTGAAATGAAAATCTAATTGATGTAAATAAATAAAGAAAGATTCATTTTAATAAGAAAGAAATAAAAAAATCAATGTAGAATGAAGAAATAAATGAATTAATAAAACTTAAAATCTAAACTGAAAGGAAATCTCATCTTATCTATGATTTCATCAGAACCTTATAAGGAATAGAATCACCGAAGAAAACAGAATCTTTGAAAGCCATTTTTTATACTAATTTCCAGATTATACCAAACGGAATTTCGCGTGGAAAAATGAAGATTAAAGAAAAGTAAATCTGTAAACTGCTATCGTTGATGCTATTTAAATATTACACATGTTTTCATCAACCAATGAGTTTTGATATTCAGTCAAAGGAGAGGAGTAGATGACTAAAAAGAAAACGAAGTGTTTCGCCAGAAATCGTGTGCATGTATAAACTTATTCGTTTGAATTGAAGTGTAAATTTGAATGAAAGAGTCTTGAAATTCATTATGGCGAAGTATAAACCATTAGATACACACAGATTGGAGGATTAAATCCACGTGCATAAAAGGCACACAAATTATTAAGAATAAAACGAAAGTCACAAAACTTAGTAAATTTTATTTCTTATGTGTACCTGCTCCAATTTCAGTAGAGAGAAAATGGCTTCCACTCAGATTTAAAAAAAAAAATGACAGTACCATAAATTTGATAATGATTCATCGACTCAAATTTTCATAAAATAATCCGAGTACTGGAATACCAACAATAATATGCAAATAATAAGAAAATATTTTTAATAAACACAGCATTTTATATGGATATTTAGAGATTCTTGATAAAATCAAAAGAAGAATCTGCAATGTCATTAGTTCTGACCTGACATCTCGGATTATTGCTATAAATAATTTCATGATAATTGTTCTGATGAACTTTCCTCTATGGTAAATTTTCATTGATATTTAAGTAGTTATTTTTATTCGCCACCAGTCACAAGACAAATTGTACATATGAGAAATAGTTAGGACTTAATAGAGACTTTGAGGTATTATGGTGACTGTAATGAGAATGCTAAGGAAGCATGTTTCGTTTTTCTTTAAGGAATACTGAGGTATGTTTGGGTAAGTAATTGTGAGATCAGACAAATTGAAGACCAGCCTTCCCCTATCGCCTAGTACAAAATTGGCGGCAAGGCCTCATATTTTTACAGTTGAAATGGCTAGGTGTAACCGTAAGTTCTATGCTAACAGTTTCTTCCCTCACACTTCTCGTTTTTAGAGCTCTCATCCTGTTTCTTGCTTTCCAATCAACTTCGATTTTCAAAAGTTTAAATGTCCTCTCTCCTTAATAGTATATTTTTCTCATATTCTCCAGCACTCAGTAATCCCTTGCGTCTTAGTGGCTTATTTGCCTTGCTTGAAGTGATTAAAAAAAAACATACAAAAAATAAATTGTTTGTAGCGTAGAATGTGTGTATTTGCTTCAATTAAAGTTCATAATTGACTTACTGCGTAAATCAAAAGTTTTTTGGGGTTTTTTGTTGTTTTTTTTTTTTACTGAACAGCGTGTGTTCGACCCCTGACCGGCTGGTTCAAAACTGCTGTCTAGACAGGATGTTACGGTCGTATTTCTACACGATGTCTAGATTGGAACTTTCTGTTCGTGGGCGATTGTTGCCCGTTTGTAGACGGTCTGCGTGGGTGGTTACTTATGTCTGTGGGCTACTGCTGCTGCTGCCTGTGAGTTGTGATGTTTGCAAAAAATGGTATGATCTCTGTTAAAGGTAGAGATAATGTCCTTAAAAATCTAATTTTAAATGACAAGGTTTTCACAAATAAAGAAAAGTAATCACATTGTAAACATTATTATGACTGTTACACTCACAAAGATTCGGCCGATGGAGTCCTAGCATCTGAGCCGGGATTCATAGAGTTCTACCACCTGGAAACAGGACACACCTACATCCCTACCATCTGAGTTAGGACACGCACACAGCCCTGCCATCAGAGTCAGGACACGCATACAGCACTACCATCAAAGTCAGGACACTCATACATCCCTACCATCTGAGTCAGGACACGCATATAGCATTACCATCTGAGTCAGGACACTCCTACATCCCTACTGCCTGAGCTAATGCAGTCTGAGTGGTAGTATTAGATAGATAGATAGATAGATAGATAGATAGATAGATAGATAGATGCGAAGAAACACAGATAGATAAATAAATGCAGGGTGCGATGGATAAATTGTCGTCTCAATTACGAAAAAAAAATGAATATGACACTGCTATTTTATTTTAATAGATATATTTAACAAAATTACATAAAAAATATCTTGAAATAGTAAATTTATTCAATGAAATCGCCAGTGGTTTCAAACACGGCCTCCAGACTACTTCGGAATCTCCTGCAACTCTTCTGAACTCTCTCCTTGTTTAATTTGGAGAATGCTACCATAATCCTTGCCTCCAGTTCATCTTTGGTGTTACAAGGAGTTTTGGTGATCTCTCGCTCAACTGCGCCCCACACATAACAATCAAGGGGGTTGCAGTCTGGGGAGTTAGGTGGTCAGATTTAAGGGATCAAGCGGTAGCAGAAATTACCTGACATCCTTGACCGGGTTCTCCTGCTTGAGTGCTGTTGTCAGACATAGGGATTTACAGCAGCCACCAACTTGATCCAGCGCAAGACTACCTTCTCAAAGCACTTGGTGTAAGCCTCTTTGTTGAGTCCTTAATCAACAAATTTTGGAGTTCGTTTCTAATCAGAGTGAGTTTTCCGATCTGCCGTATCTTCGTAATCACTATTATACTCATCCAACTCTTTCCAAATTCTCTGCACTGTCTTCATATTGACATCCAAACAGGTTGAAATGTTCGCATTGGAGCTTTCGGCATGAATGCCAAGCAGAATAGCATGCCGTTTTAAAATTTCTGGCTGAGTGAATTGCGTTATGGTACTCACTTTCTCACCGGCGGTGCCCAACTGACCCTACTATACTGCTGAGTCGACAAAATAAAAAACAAACACCACACATGAGAGATATTAAAAATATAAAATGTCGATAATTTACACATCGCACTCTGTAGATAGATAGATAGATAGATAGATAGATAGATAAAGTTAGCTAGCCAGTTAGCTTACTAGCTAGCTAGCTACATGTAGATAGATAGATAGATAGATAGATAGATAGATAGATAGATAGATAGATGGAAACATAGAGAATTAATGAGATGAACAGAATGAATAAAGAGAGACAGAGACAGAGAGAAAGACGAACAGACAGACATTATCGACGATCGGACCCCAAACAACCGCCAGTCACGATGAACGTTCGTCACCTCGGGAAGGCTCCATGCCATGAGAGACTATTGGCCCTGATACTCCCACCTAACCATATGAACCATTGCTAAAGATGCAGGGAAAATAGACGGCTCCCTGTAGCCCTCCAAGTAAGTAACTGATTTCACGTGCTCTTCTCTACCTTTACAAGAGCCACATCAGGCCGAGTATGGAATACTGTTCTCATATTTGGACGGGTGCTGCTCTGTCCTCTCGATAGACTTCAAAAGCGTTTCCGAGTCCTTTTGGGTGACAAATTATTTTCTGTCCTCTAACCCTCTAACTCCCACAGGTGAGATGTGGCAAGCGTCTCACTGCTCTATAGCTACGTCCATGAAAAGTGCTCCAACGAACTACATAACTTAGTCCTGTCATTCCTAATCTTCACGGCTAAGGCTGGGCATGCCACTGACAATGTAACAATATGTTATGTTCCCAGCGGGTGGAATGTGGTTGGATGAAGAAAGATAAGAAGATGGAATGAAAAGATAAACTGTTAACAAAATTTATTAAATAAAAATTCGGATAGTGAGTGAAGCCGCTGGGTGCACAATGATTATATGGGGGCTTCGAAGATCTGTCCAGCTGGCATTAGTGTCATGGCCGAACTCTCCTTACCCAGAATGCCCTGTCCTTAAAACAAGGGAGGCGATTTGTATGATTGATTTTATTGTATCTGGCTATATGTACATTATTTACATTATTCGGAATATTGTCCTTATCTTTGTCGCCATATTTATCACAACGTTTCGGCCGTTGTACGCTCTGACCTTCTTTAGGTGGTTGAAACATCGAACTGGACCCTTTATTTCGCTCGCTGGGGTAGACTGTTCTAGTTCCAAGTGCCATGCCTAATGGATATCAGTTATAAGTTATCCCCTGTTAATTCCCCTTCTCCACTGCCTTAACCAGGTATTGAACTCACACTCTTTGGGTCCTGTCATTGGATCTAACTAACGACTTTATCTACTATGACATGTGTCCGAATAAAGTAAATGGTGAGTTTGTTGTGTTTCCCGTTTTATGTCATCACTTGTCGCAGGAATTGTTCTGGTGCAATTAGTGAGCGTGCGTTTCAAATGGTCTTCAGCGCTGATGGCTGCGATGATGGTATCGTCGTCTGGCTGTGTTTGTGTACTGATGAGGCGCAATAATGCGTCAGCCTGACTAAATTCCGTTGTCTTGCGGTATTGGATGTTAAAATCGTACCCCAGTATTATGGTCGCCCAAAGTTGTAACCGGCTAGCTGTGTATACAGGAATACCTTTTCTTTATTTTAGGCAAATATGGAAAGTAGTACCAGAAGTGTGTCCAATTAGCGTCTCGTAGAATTTCTTCACTGCAAAAAATAGTGCAAGAACAACTTTTTGCACTTGGCAGTAAGTTACGTTCAGCAGCTGTCAGGGACCTTTGATAGCATGATAGCTTTCTCAGTTCTGTCTGCAAATACGTTTGAGATCACTGCTCCTACACTATGACTTGAAGCAACAGCTGCCACCACTATGTTCTATGTTGGGTCGAAATATGTGACTAGTAGGTCCGGGTTTAACAATGATTTTATTTTATCAAAATATTTTTGGCAATCTCGGAGTCTTTCACTAACAATTTGTTGAGTGGTAACTTAAGTTGGTGAAGTAAAGGTAGTTAGGTGACTACCAACCCGGGAAATGAGCCTAAGCTGCTGATATCTGTTTGGGGTGGCACTCGTTGAATATCTGCAACATTAGCACGATCTGGATGGCGACCTTTTCTGTCAAATAAAAAGACATAGTAAATAAAATGGCACTCTTCTAGTCGAAAATGGAAACCAAAATCTTGAATGCGTGTCAGGACATTACTGACCCGTTCTGTTAATTCATTACTTGATCGAACGACAAATATAATATCGTCTATCTACGCATTTGCACTATCTAGCCCTGTTAGCATCGTATCCATGATACAGTTGGACTTTATATTCTTTCTGATGGTTACTGACTAACCTGCGTTCGTTTGACTACTAATCTCTCTGTTGTAAATACCTCTTCAGATATACCAGTATTTTTCCCTATGTATGTGTTTGTCCTTATTTCAATACACGCACGGCGAAACACTCAACATCTCAACACAAAGATACCAAAAATGAAACAAGTTCATTTTTTTCAATATCTGGGAAGCGTTTTAACAGAGAATGGAAAAGGCGACACTGAAATCTGGTGGTAGATTAGGATAGCCAAAGATGCCTTCCGAAAGCTAAGCAAAGTATTAAGAAACAGGAATATTTCGTTAGAAACAAAGAAAAGAATACTGGACTTTTAGGTATTATCAATCCTCCTATGTGGCAGGGAATACTGGACAATTACGTCACAGATGAGGAAGAGACGTGAAAGAACAGAAATGGGGTCCTTTTGATGGGAGCTGAGAATACGATGGACCGAACACGGGAGCAACGACGAAGTATTAGAGAAAATAGATACGAGAAGAAACTTTTACTTAACATCAGAAAAAGTCTGTTGAAATTTCTAGGGCATGTTAAATATGTATATACGCGTTGTGAGATGAAACACGTGTGGTCTCTTGAAATAAACCCACAACAAATATGGCAGACTCAGGAATGAGTCCACCCAAAAAAAATATAAAAGGGAATGTGAAGAAACAAGAACCGATATATATATATATATATATATATATATATATATATATATATATATATATATATATATATATATTATGGTCCGTTTCCTTGTACCACGGTGATAGTCCAAGGTAGAACCAATAAAGAAGAACTCGAACACGTATATGGAATAACACAGATATATTACAAACAGGAATATATACAGAGAAGTAGAAAGACACTGATTTCGTTTACACGGGAGTAAAAATTGTTATGGTCCGGTTCCTTGTACCACGGTGATAGTCCAAGTTAGAACCAATAAAGAAGAACTCGAACACAGGTATGGAATAACACAGATATATTACAAACAGGAATATATACAGAGAAGTAGAAGTGTTAGTATGAACAATCAGGTTTAGTAGAGAGAACAATGTGGTCTCGACCAGTATCACTTATTCCAATGTCTTGCAGTAATTGTCTGAACGCTACTCTGTTTCGGACTGTCTCTGACTCGACTCTTGACTCGACTTGAACTATTGACTGACTTTGAACTACTGACTCTTTGCCTACTCCTGAGGCGCAGAATTTATTAAGTATGGAATAGTCCCTTATTATTATTATGGGTAAGATCCCATAACATATATATATATATATATATATATATATATATATATATATATATACAAACAAATATAATTGTATTAACAAACAAAAAGGGTTTACAAAGGACAAAGACAATGATGTTTGTGTAACAAATTAAGGTGGAGAGTTTGTGTTTCAAAGTATGCGTGAGTGAATGTATGTGTGTGTGTCTGTGTGTGTGTGTGTGTGTGTGTGTGTAATGTTCATGGCGTTCCCCCTAAAGGGAAAAACGCAATCTTCACGAAAGAATACATTGTTGTAGTGTCAAGTGAAAAATGAAAAGAGAAAAAGGACGGGACGATATCTCGTCGAGTATATAAAGTAATATGGAGAGCTACCCCAACTAGCGGTTTCAAAATTTAGGAGGAGATAACTCCGACAGGTACATAATGAAGAAAGGAGGCTTGGAAAATTCAATACTCACAGGACAGATAGATAGCAACAGGGACAGGGGAAAGCAAAGCATAACCTACCTAGCGATCTTGAGTAAATGGCTGCGAGAGCAAGGTTTAGGAGATTATAACAGAAAGATATAATATATTAAAAGCTACAAAGGACAGGAAATTGTGAAGAGCCATCGCCCTGAAACAAATCCTTACAGATTGTTTAGTTTTTCGCAACTGCAATCCAAAGTAGAACGATTTGACTCAAATGAACAAACACACGAAGTTGATATAAGCCAGAGGATTACGAAATGACAATGAAAAAAATAAGACCACAAGATAATACGGATATTTTGAATCAAGCAATCAAACTCGTGGAAGACTAAGCGCTCGGTTTTTCTTTGATAGAGATTTACAACTTTTTCGAAAAAAATAAAAAAAATAAAAGTAAATTCCTGCTTGTCACTGGAATCATTGCCAAAAAGTCCGTAAGCAGTTTATCGCGGCTGGCAAATAAATGGAATGTCAAGTTGATTCCACTTTTTTTTTCGATTATATAAAAAAAAATACGGAAGACAAAACAAAATAACTACCAAACTGTCACTTGTCTTTTTCCCTGATCACTGGATTTGCACGGGCGAAGCCGTCATTGTGAATATTTCACTAGACATCTGTAGTCTAACTGGCACCTTATTGTCATAAAGGGTCCTCGACAACTGACTTCGTATTATGCTTTAAGAAAAGTCGCCGTTGTTTTATATAACAGAGAAATGAAATGCAGTTCTTAGCAAAGATAGCGGATGTCTTTCTCGTATACTGGCTCTGCAGAATCGCATAAAAGCAACTTTATTATATAATCAAAAATCAGATTGGTTCAAGACTTCCAAGCGCAGCAACAACTAAAATGGATAGCAACCGTAACTACAGTAAAAAAAGAGGCAAATTAATATTCGCTGTTTAATCTTTCAGCCATAATTGACCTTGAATAACCTTGAGTAAATTTCTTGAGTATTCATGACCTTGAATGATCATTCGACTCGCGCGTAGTTAATTAAATCTGGTTCTTTTATGATTGATTAATTGCTGCTCGATCTTGGGACTCGTCATTTGAATGACATTTGCAGACAAATTTCGTCTTTTGTTCTACCCTTCTCGTATGCCTAAACAACTCAGACTTTGAGCGTCAATTTGACGTACCATTACTGAAGGCCTGAATGATCTTTTTTCTTTTCACCATTGCTCAGTTTGGAAGACAATAGGGTTGACACAAAACGATTTTAATATGTTCTCTTTCTAGCTGAATAACTCAAACATCCGATGTAGGGATTGACGAAATGTGTAGAAATTCCTCCTGAACGTTTCATATTAGTCATCACCAGCAGCTTTTCACATCTTTCTGAATTTGCCGCTTTAATACTGGACACCCTGTAGAAGGGTAAACAATGATATAATCAAGTTGCTGACTTATCACAGTACCAAATACAAAAAAGTTAAGAAGGAAACTCACATCAGTTAGAAGGAGCGATACAAATGGACTAATTTCCTGAAAAATATTTTAAGTGAAAGAGTATATAAATACCCTTCCTGGCAAATAAAAAATACATACATATGTAGATACATAGAAACCAGGTGTAAGAGCAAAACTGACCAACTCGTGTAAGAGAATGAGATAACTGTCCATCCCATAATCTAAAAAACAGTAAACTAATTGAGTTACTTTTTTCAAGTTTTCAGATAATACGTTTAGCCGTCTTGACTCTATTTGTTGCAAGAATCAGTGAAAAATCCTTTGACTTATTCAGCTAGAAAGAGAACCGATTAAAATCGCTTTGTGTCAACCCCGTTGTCTTCCAAACTGAGCAATGGTGAGAGGAAAAAGATCATTCAGGCCTTCAGTAATGGTAGCAACATTCATACTCTGGCTTCCATCTTCATAATCCATTCAAGAACCATCAAGAGAACGATGAATAAGTTTTAAAAAGCGGAAACAATAGACAGGGAAACTAGATCATGTGGTTACAACAGAAAAAGTGATCTTCATTTCAACTTAAAGCTAAATACATTCTTATTGTTCAAAGTAGAGTCCAATAGTGTTATAAAAACCTCTGAGAATTCCGGTAAGGTACTTTTAATCATTTCTATGATACAACGGTTCAGAGCTTCATCTAACTATTGGAAAATTTTGCTGTTACACCCGGAAAAAAACATACATATATATGATAAAGAAAAAATGAAACGTTTATCGATATAATATATTTTACTTTTATAAACTCCTTGAATTCGGAAATCCATAAAGTATACTAATACTATTTAAAAGGCCAAATGCATGCGAAGCCTACTTAACCAGTGAAAAGGGTGGGAACAGTGAGGATCATAGCAAGGAAAGAAAAATAAGCCAAAAGAAAAATAATATAGCGAAGTTAAAGTAGAATTGATAGCAGATAAATATTAATGAACATAGCCATGTAAAAGACACTTAAAAAAGCAAATTGAGTCCTTTATTAGTGCAGTTGAAATCGAATACATCAAATCAAAGTATAGCAGAACGTAAGTATAACAAACCAACAGAAATTCGAAGAGATGGCAAATTATACCATAAGTAAACGCGAAAAGCTAGCTCGGAAGGAATATAAAATCAAGCGCGATAGAGTAGGAACAACGGATACACCAGAAACTGCGCAAATAATTTGCGTTCAACCATTTTGAAAATGCTATCAGCACAAACCAGAAGCCGTCCAAGATAAACTCTAGGACTTTTGAAATATTGACCGACCAGACAATCTAAAGTTTAATGAAGCTTTAATAAAACTGAAACATGTTAGATTGTTAAACGCTTCTTATTTGTTCTTTATCTTATCATTCTATCGGATTCCAATCCACATTTGATCATGCATAAATATATAAAAAGTCAACTCGTTTCGATTAATATCGATTTCCTTGTAGCTAATGATGACCAACTAGTTACCTGCACTTTAAAAATAACAGTTGTTCTTTTTCGAAAAACTTACAACTTGCTGCATTATTATAAGGGTATTGTGATTCCCAGTGCCTGGTAAGACCACCCGCTGACCTACTCTAAGGTTCACCGCTCGTACGCCTGCCTACTAAGGCGGCTAGCCAATCCCTGTTACAGACGCCTATTCGAGCAAATTTGTGTTTGTTGAACACCCACAGAGCCCACCTGTGGTTTACGTTGCAACTATGCTGAGCATTGGCGACTGTTTCTGGCGGTAATCAACATTCAGTACGTTTAAACACTCGATCACGATGCCTTGTGACTTCGTGCTAGCAGAACAATCGGCAGCTTTCAAATAGTTTTACAGCTTCAACCCTTGATAGGGTTTTTAGGCATTTTCCAAAAGTGCCACACGCGGCTGATAACATCAAGAGGTCACCTTCTTGAACATCGTGAGATTCGAAGCCGGGTCTCATAGTAGTTAAAGAAAGCGAAAAGAAAGGACTTAATATCAGCTTCAAGAAAACAGAATGCATCGTTGTCAGCAAAAGGGAACAGCCCAACATGCAAATTTACAAATTGGAGACATTAATATCAAACAAGTACAACAATTTAAATAACTGGATTTGTTAAAAGAAGAAGGAATGTGCGACACTGAATTCCATTTTTTCATCTTTTAATTTTCTTTTATTATTAATTATAAATTATTTTAGGTACAGACTACTACATATTCTAGTAATAAGGGGTGGGGGTTATTTAGTAATTTATTTGTTGTTGTAACTACATATATGCAACAGTCTCCTCAAAGCAAATCACTTTAAGCGGATGAATCCTTTAAGACAATCTTTAATAAGATTCCACAATCTGACGCTACACAATCACAAATAGTTTTGCCAAGTAACAATAACATCACTTGAAGACTTCCAACAAAAATGGGTTGCACATGTAACTAGAATGGAAAATAATGATATAATCAAGATGTTAGCGATCCACAAAACCAAAAAGAAAAGGTTAGAAAGGAAATTCCCATTAATACTGGAAAGAGCTATAAGAGTTAGTGAACTTCAAAAGTTTATTTTCCTGAAAAGACTATGAAAAAGAATTTATACCTTTTAACCGACATGAATGTTTTCTTGGATAGAAACGGCTAATTTTGCCACTGTCATCAAAGCGACAAAAGAGAGGAAGTTGTAGAGAGCCGTTGCCATTATCATTGAGCTCATCCGTTTTTGTTTTTATTACCCGAACATCTTTTGGGAGGATAATTCCACTATTGCCCGAGGAAAAGGCATGAATGAATTTTTTTCTCCTCCTTCATCTTTTGACTAAGCATCAGAGTAGCCTTGGTTGTCAGCCACTTTAGGAGTAGAACGCTGAAACCCAAAGGAAAAGGCAACGGAAAACTATAATACCGAAGAAGTCACAGTAATTCGCAGGTAGGAGAAAAATGGGGAAGCTAAGGAGAGCCATAATCGTATACGTCTTAAGTTAAAAGAAATTGCAGCACTGAATTCAAAACCTGTTGAGAAGGTAATGGGAAATCAGTTTACCTCATTCATAGTCATATGGCAGTTAACGTAATAATAAAGAAAATGTATCAGAAGAGAGCCTTGGTCGTCTGCATCGTGAATTGAGATACTATCTAAAAATTATATTATTTTGTACGGATTAATTCGTCATAACAATGCTCAAGCATCAGTCAGCCTCCTCTTTTTAATGGAAACTTTTTATGACACTCAAAAGAGAGTAAAAACAAGCATGAACAAATTTGAGCTGCTTTCACTTTTAATGAAAACATAGTTGCGTGTATTTCCGAATGTTTTCGGTCAGGCCTACATAAGAAGTATGATATATATATATATATATATATATATATATATATATATATATATATATATATATATATTTGGTTAGATGGATGTGAGTTTGTGACCCTGGGTTTCACGCTTTAGCGATCTTCAGAAGATCGCTAAAGCGTGAAACCCAGGTCACAAACTCACATCTATCCAACCAAATATGTTAGCTCTATCTCTGATATTGAGCGCTTTCTAATAAATACCGCGTATATAATATATAAATAATTATACATATATATATTTATTTATATTTATATACACTTTTCACACACACACACATATATATATATATATATATATATATATATATATATTATAAGTCGTCGCTACCGGTGAGAAATTATATGTATATATATTAATATACTGTTATATTACTCTGTTATATTACCTCGAGCACAATTTTATTATCACCAGCAATCAATATATATATATATATATATATATGTGTGTGTGTGTGTGTGTGTGTGTGTGTGTGTGTGTGTGTGTGTGTGTGTGTGTGTGTGTGTGTGTGTGATTCTATTTCTATTTAGGCAGAAATTCACTTTTGCAAACTTTCCAAAAACGAGATCAAGGCTCACTACAAATAGAGAAAATGAATAATGAAACATTAAAAGAACAATTTATGACTTTAAATATTGATTCCTTTACTTAGCCTGAAGAAGGTCACAAGGGCGGAAACCAGTGTAGCAAAAAATATGACGAATGATATATAATATGCACACTAAAAGAAATTCAGAATATAACCAAAAACGTTTGCGGTTTCTCTTTTTTTAAAATATACATTTTTCTCTCGTTGGAATAATTATAACCTTTTTCATAGATATATATATTTATGCGTTATTTTTATAGATATAATTTATTGAAGTAAATGCTCTGTTTTATTAATTTACGGCCTGAATGTTCAAAAAATTTCTCCGAAATTTATATATATATATATATATATATATATATATATATATGAAGGAGCGGTGGATTAAGAGATAGTGCTCGGATTCAGGAATGGTCGCTTATCTCCTGAAGAGAGACGGCATAAAAAAAACTTTGTTATTTTGCATGGATTAGGATTAATTCGTCTTAAAAATGCTCAAGCATCAATCTTCCTCCTCTTTTTAATGGAAGCTTTTTATGATTCGCAAATGAGAGTAGAATCATGATTGTCAGATTTAAGCTGTTTTCACTGTTAATAAAAACATTGCGTCTATTTTTCAAATGTCTTCAAGATCGTCTTTAAGTGCAGAGTTACTGGAAACGACGATTAATGTGACTCCATCTTTAACGTCCTCTGTTTCTCCCACAAACAAAATGTACATTAATTCCTTTAGCTTCTTCTCCGGCTCTTTTCGACGTTGGTGATCATGTCTCTCCACAATTTCCTATCCTTTGTAGCTCTTAATAAATTTTGCCTTTTTTTTTCTATCTCTCCCAAACTTTGATCTGACATCCATTTACTGAATCTCACCAAATAGAGTTGAACGTTGCTTTCCTATGTCCCTCTTACCATTAATCTGTCCTGTGATGATCAAATTTTTGTCAGTCTTCGTTCCTCATTATCTGTCCCAGAAAATTCAACTGTCTCTTCCTGATGTTAAGTATTTTCTTATTTACATGGCTTACCCTTCAGGACGAAAGCGATTATGTTTCTCCAAAATCTCCTGTCTTTTCTAGCTCTAAATAAATTCTTGTCTTTTTGTAAATTCTCCCAAATCCTGTCCTGCCATCCATTTACTCAAGCTTATTAAGTATGTTGTGCGTTACTTTCCTCTATCGCTACTACTCGTCTGTCCTGTCAGCGCCAATAACCGTTAGACTACTCGGGTCAGCCGATCATGAATCAAAAGGTTTATGATTGCGCGCGTGCGTGCTTATGTGGTGTGGCCGCCCAGCGTATAATGATTTACGAGTTGTTTATGCAGTAAGTAAGTACAGTAAGTACTTTTATTTTAACTTTCTTCAAACAGACAATTTCTTAATTAAAATATTTTCAAGTTAAAGACAGACACAAAGAGATCCCGATTTGCTGTTTCGTCCATTTCTTTGTAGAATAATTATTTATATTTCAGCTTGCTTCAAACAAACAATATTTTAAATGTTTAAAAAATATTTTTGGAATATTTAAAAATATTTTCAAGTGAATATGATTTTAAAATATTTTTTGGCATATTAAAAAATATTTTGAAGGTAATCTGATTTAATGTTCAAGTTTATCCCGGAAATTCTGTTCCCATTAAATGCTGTAAACAATCAGTAAAACGTTAAACATGAACTTGTAAACCAAACCAATGACGACAAGAACGAATTGAAATATTTAAATGAATCATAATAAAAAATAACTTTCATTTCAATGGTATGTTGAAATAAACTTCAGTGTTTTATAACCTGAACAATCAGTGACCCAACACAGTTAAAAACCGTCGATATTTCTTTTTAGGTCGGAAACGTATGCACTCATCTGATGGTTGGCAATAATCTTTACTTTGCATCTTTTAGATGGATCATGACGAATATGTGATTTATATGAGCAAGAATTCCGTTTTTATTGGTTCATTGTACACATGTGCGTGGGTGGGGGCGATATGCACGCGCTACAGAAAACGAGGAAAGATAAGGATCGGAGCTGTGGAAACAGAAAGAATAAATATTTTGCCTACTCTAGAATATCAAGAATCTGCGCTGATATTTATTTTCTTTTGTTTTACGGCATATCAACTTCAATGGGTTATTTAATGCCGACAAAGATTTTTATTGCTGGTAATATATATATATATATATATATATATATATATATATATATATATATATATATATTAATGTATAGCTGGTAATTTTTTTAATGTATTGCTAGTATTTTATTTTTTTAAATGTGTAGCTGATAATTTTTTTAAATGTATTGCTGGTAATATTTTTAATGTATTGCTGGTAATTTTTTTTAATGTATATCTGGTATTTTTTAAAAATGTATAGCTGGTAATATTTTTTTAGTGTATTGCTGGTAATTTTTTAATGTATAGCTGGTAATATTTTTTAATGTATTGCTGGTATATTTTAAATGTATAGCCGGTATTTTTTAATGTATTGCCGGTAATTTTTTAAACGTATTGCTGGTATTTTTTAAATGTATAGCTGTTAATTTTTTTTAATGTATTGCTGGTAATTTTTTTAAAATGTATAGTTAATAATTTTTTTAAATGTATTTTTGGTAATTTTTTAAATGTATAGCTGGTAATGATTTTTCTTCGAAAATTCATTGCTGGTAATATTTTTTTTTACAAAAATGTATTGCTGGTATTAAAACCTATTTTTACACTTTCATAGTGTTTTGACCCGAGTTTAGGGGTTGTCTATTTAACATTAGCTGGGAGCCGAACAGGTGCTACCACCCCGGTTCAGAAATTAAGAGGTGGTTCGACCCTCCTAAAAACCTTCTCGTCAGAGGCCTTGCTGTTGGATGGAGTTTATCGTCTTACCCAAGACGCGGATGTAGTTTACCATCACACCCTGGACGTGAATCTGCGCTGATAATAATGTTCCGCTTTACCGTTGAAATCAGAGTAAAATAGAAATTAAAAATTATGTAAAATAATAATAATAATAATAATAATAATACATAAGACATTATCATTTAAGTATTTCATTATATATTGTGCTGGTGCTCACGTTGTAAACTGTGTCTGTTGACTGAGAGCCAAGACATTTGAAATACGAGCGCCGAATACGAAACTGTATAATAAATGAAGAGAAGAGAACCAATCAAGATAAATGACATTGCATTATCAGGGAAAGCAACTAATTTTATTTGTAAAAAAACAGTTTTTATTTCTCATTATTACCCCATATCTCATTATTACCCCATATCCTCCTGACGTCAGTTCATATTTTCTTAATTTCAAATGAAAGCATATAAATTTTACATGTTCCAGAGAAATTTTTAAACTGATAGTTCATATTCAGAAATTATAAACAAGAGGAAAAAAGACGTCAGCTTTAACTGGCGCAAGGAGTATATACTTAAAAAAAAAACCAAAAAACACCCTATTTTCCCATATATGTAAATGCCAAAGGACACCTAACGTTCGAAACCTGGGTAGCGTGGTAGGTTAAATTTCGGTGTTCCTAATTATATATATATATATATATATATATATATATATATATAAATATATATAAGTGAACATAGAAGTCAACACTTAGAGGCGACAGTGTGTTTCATGCTATATGCAATCGTCAGGCCACCAGAGCACTTTATCCCATAAATATATATTAAGCACTTTATCCCATAAATATAGCACACCTTAAGACTATATTTCTTCATTCATATATATATATATATATATATATATATATATATATATATATATATATAATGTCATCTACATACAAGCCTGTTTCGCTGTATCACACCTCAGCAGTGGGGATAGACATCCGATTGCTTCAAGCCGGGATCGAAACCCAAACGATTTTGGTTTTGATAAGTCGGAGTTGCTATCCCTGAGCTATCAGCGCACAACAGAGGAAAAAGGGTAACTCTAGCGTATTTTTACGAATGTAAAGAAACGCATACACACACACACACACATACACACACACATATATATATATATATATATATATATATATATATATATATATATATATATATATATTCATGCACGTTTCAGTGAATACGACCGACAAGGTGCTTTGATTTATTTTTTTTTTATACAATTTCTCATGTGATCTTATATTTTTTTCTTTAAAGAAATTATATAAAACTGTCCAATTATTCTTTCTTTCCAAGCGCTTTCGACTATACATTTAGCCATTTTCAAGATTGAAATATATTAACTGTTAACAAGAAATAGATTGTTGCATGTATGTATTTATATAATGTTTTCATTTTTAAAACACGGTGAAGATATTGTGTCCATCTTCATACTTGATATTATTGAGTGTTATTTTTTTAGATTTTATTAATAAGGCTTCCATTATTTTTAGCCATTTTTTACATGTAGAGGATGCTATTATATTTGAGTTGTCAACAAGTATGTTATGAATAGAGTTCAGTAGGTCTCCAGGAGTATTTAAATGATACGTAATTGAGCTATGGTCATAAAGGTGTAGTGTGAGTCTTCATGTCAAACATGTTTTAGTATGGGCGATATAATTGTTTATGAATTTTGACTTATCAGGAATACAATTCCTTAGTGGATATTTAAATTCGTAAATAATATTGGTTCTGTTTAATTTTGTTCTAAGAAGTGAATTATTATTTTTAATTATAAAGCAGGAGGTTTTAAATTTCTTTTGCAATAAATAATTAGTCTAATTATTTTGGCTATTGTCTACTGGTAATGTGCTTTTGGTGTGGTGTAATGTTTAGCAAGCTTGTC
Organism: Acanthosepion pharaonis; assembly: GCA_903632075.3. Lineage (NCBI taxonomy): Eukaryota > Metazoa > Mollusca > Cephalopoda > Sepiida > Sepiidae > Acanthosepion > Acanthosepion pharaonis. The sequence continues at coordinate 581,930 of CAHIKZ030000511.1, read as the reverse complement.
CTGTTAGCTTAATTACAGCTTAATAGTAAGTTCAACCCTCACTGGGTGCTCTATACTTTTAGGTCTTGTGCCACATCTAAGCCTATGCTTGATAACTCACTTTATATATTCCATGTTTGTATTTTAATGATTTCAGATGAAAACGTGAATGTTTTCCAACGTATTTCAGTGAAATTTTCACTGTCTTAGATTATAATTTATAAATATGGAAACAAACAAAGAAGCAATCAATTTAAATCGATGCCTGAAGTATATGGTCTAAATAAAAAGGTGTCGTCCAGCATCCAATATTTACACATTTCTTTTGAGAAAACCAATAGTAAAAATGTGTATATTTTCACCTGGTCTCTTAGGTAATGCTACGGAGATTTAGGGAGGTCCAGCGGTTTTGTCGCCATTGTTGAATATTTCGTTTATTAATTTTGTGACCTTGTTGATGCCAAAACCATCTAAGACTAAGAGAATCAGTGTTTCGATCCCATCAGGCCCTCCTCAAACAAAATGGCATTATATATATATTTCGAAAATAAAAACACATTTTTGTTCCTTATTCTATTTAGCTTTTATTAAACCTACCAATGTGTCAGATCATTTTACAGCACCTTGTAGAAAAGAAAAAAAATACTCCAACAATGGAGTGATTACGTCATATAACTTTTTTTACGGTGCGAGGGAGAAAGCTTCAACGTTTTAAAAGGCCAGAAATATTACAATCTGAAATGCGATCAACATAGAATAAGATGAACAGAGAAATACAGAAGGGCCTGATGGGATCGAAACAATGATTCTCTCAGTCTTAGATGATCGCTCTTTGTGTTACAGTTACCAATTCTTTGTTTTTGATAAACGTTTCTACAATGAAAGCGCGATGCTCGCTCACCCAAATTCAGTTAGGCAATTGAAAATGAAATGAAACAAAATCGCATTATATGTATATTGCAAAAATAAAAATGGATTTTCCGTACTTTACTCTATTCCTCTTATATTAAACCTAGAAATGTCTCAGATCATTTTTCTTCACCATGAATTATATTAGTGATCGTTCCTATGATTTTAAAGAACTTGATGAATGGCTCGTCTTTCGTCCTTTTAATTCTTTGATTCTGTTGTGCTTATTTGCTGTCTTGTTCATCCTTTCTGTTTCTGTGACCTTTACGTTGAATCGTTCCTCTTTAGCCCACGTACATTTGTTTTTTATTCATGGCTTTACTGTTCGGTACTTTTTTTCCATTCCTTTGCATTCTTGTCGGTTTTTCAACATCTCTAGAATTTCCTATCATCTACTCCTTCCTTTCTTGTCTCGGGATGGTCTCATGCGCTGATGTCACTAGTGTTTTGCTCAGCATGTTCTACTATGGTTTTTATTTTAGTGCTGCCGTTGTTTCAGAGTGCTGTAAAGTTATTGTTCCCCACTCCGTACTCTGCGTTGTCGGTGCATATACAACGATAATTGCTTTGTTAAATAGCATCCTTTTCGGGATACTTTCTGAGATTTGGCAGTAACCCAGAACACATTTCCTCATGTTATTACCTAATATTCCATAGACCAATCTTTGAATATATTTTCCCAATTAGTATATTAATATGTAGTAATTGCAAGAGGGAGCAGTTTAATACTTGATAACAATGATGCTCAACTTTTGTGTCTGGTAGAATCTTATATTAATACTCTTTTACCAATGCCATGGAAAAGGCCATCATATTTTGTTAAGATCTTAGTATTATGATTTTTTTTTAAATGTTATTCCTTAAAATATATTTTTCCATTAATTATATTAATATACACTAATTATGGGGGATGAGTATATTACTTAATAACAATAGAAAAATGATCCCCAAATTTATACCTAGTTAAATCTTGCATTAATTTGCAACGATATTATTTCGATTCCTAAATAGACTAGTTTACACATACCTTTAAAATGGTGGTATATTTTATAAAGATCCCGGAGTTATTATGGGATGCTGAATTGATTTCAACTCGGAACTAATTTCAACTCGGAACTAATTAATAAAAGTTGCAGAAAAGATGAATTCTGAAGTATCTTATCTACTAAAGATTTTTAAGGCTAAATTAAAAAATTAACACCAACTCATTGCAATGTTTTAGGAATTCATGGAAATTGATAACTTTGATCTTAAATTGAGTTGAAATTAGTTCCAGGTTGAAATTAGTTCTGAGTTGAAGTTAATTCTGAGTTGAAATTAATTCCAATTTTGAATTAGTACTCTCACTCGTCATTATGGGGGGTCAGTTTACGACTGACGCTGTTTGGTTTCAAAGAAGGAAAGAAGGAAAGAATGAATGAATGAATGAATGGTAGTTGGTTGCTTGATTTTGTTTAGCGGCATATGAACCTCTATGGTTTATTTAATCCAGAAATCTAATAATTTCGTAAGCAATTTTACATTTGTTTTTAGATAATAACGGTTTAATGATACAAGTTTTAATAATTAACCCATAGCTGGGGGAGAATAGGTGGATGATTCAAACTTTTGTTAATGTTATGTGCGCGTAAGTGAATATAACGAATCCAACTGGAATTGGAACTCGGCTCTTCGATTAACAATTCCGAGCCATTATCCATTACGTCACATCTAAGCTACGTTTAGACAATCACCATATAGACACCACATTGTCAAGCTAAATTACTGTTAATTAATCAATTACTAAATAAAAAATAATCTTAGGTTTACTTCACCAGATCCTTAATTTGATTAATTAACCCTTACTAAACAAGGAAGCTGAAACTATTTAAATTATTCGTGCATGGCGCTCAAGTCTTTAGAAAGGGTCCTGCCTAAAATTTAGACTCTGATAATTATTAGCTAGTAAAATATATTGGGCAAGAAGTGTTGACATTTTAGGAAACTATACTGCAATTGGTTTAAAATTACTATTATTATTATTATTTATTATTATTATTATTATTTCTATTATGGACACACTACCTACCAAGTCTGCGGATCAGGTTTTTGTTGTTATGGCCACATTTTGAATTTTTATTTTTTTTTATTTTTTTTTTTTTTCTCCGATGAAGTTGCTAGCGTTACATAAACAAAGTTCTCCTTAGTGTGTGTGCTGTACTTAATAAGACAATTTTTTGATTTCTGGCATTTTACCCTTTCCGGTCCCGCCCAGGGACCTAAGGTTAGAAATGGGATCATGACACTTTCCACTGACAAAAAAAAAATTACATAGATAAAGCCCTTCGTAAAGTGCGGGCTGTACTTGTCAGAACAATTTTTTGTATTTCTTTGAGGCATGGACTTCCAGGAATCCCTTCAGTTAGTCTACTGGAATCTTTTCCAATCAATCCTAGGGCTCCAACTACAACAGGGATTTTTGATGTTCCTATGTGCCACATTTTTGAGATTTCGATTTCAAGGTCCTTGTATTTTGACAGCTTTTTGAATATCTTCAAAGATACATTGCAGTCAGCAGGGACTGCCATATCAATAAGGAGGCACATTTTTGTTTGTGGTTTTTAATAATAATGTCTGGGCGGTTAGCTTTCATTGTTCTGTTAGTGTCTATTGTGTAGTCCCATAGAATTGTAACAGGTCCTATCTCCGTAACCGGATCTGGGTGGTGTTCATACCAGTTTCTTTCAGTTTCCTTCCCGTAGAAGCTGCAGATTTCCAGTGCATATATTGGCCCAATCTGTCATGCCGGGTTTTATACTCAATGGGTGCCAATATATTATTATTATTATTATTATTTCTTTCCAGGTTCCAACCAGAGACCTAAGGTCAGTAATAGCTTCAAGATATTTTTCACTAATTATTAAAAACAACCTAAGATCACAAATATTTTACATAAAGCTCTTCGTAACGGGTGAGCTGTACTAGTGAGTACAATCTGTTGTATTTCTTTAAGGCATGGAATACCAGGAATACCATCGATGAGTCTATAGGAACCATTCTCAATCAATCCGAGTGCTCCAACTACAAATGGAATTATTGATGTCCTAACGAGCCATATTTTTGAGATTTCTCTTTCAAGATGCTTATAGTTTGATATCTTCAAAGATACATTACAATACTATCAATAAGAAAACACATTCTATTCATGAAGGCTTCCATCCCGACGTTTGGGCGATTAGCTTTTATTGTTCTGTCTGTGTGTATTGTAATGTCTCATAAAATTGTTACAGGTCCTAATCTCTGTAATTGGGTCTCGGTGATGTTCATACCAGTTTTTTGCAGTTTCCTTCCCGTAATTATTATTCGGGAATCAAATCTAGCGGACAAATTGAAGAGAGACATTTTCAGAGCTACAGTAGACTCCATCTTTGTATATGACTCCTTAACCTGGACACTTACAACTAAACTGGAAAAGAGGTTAGATGATGCTTACACACAAAGTCTTTGATCAGCACTAAACAAATCCTGGAAAGATCACCCAACAAAGAAAGAATGCTATGGCAAGATACCTCCCATCAGCAAATCAATATGCCAGCAAAGACTAAGATTTGCTGGTCACTGTTGGTGTAGCAAAGAAAAACTATCTGGAGACGTTCTACTCTGGATACCATCCCATAGAAAGAGAACACAAGGTCAACCAAAGAAGATGTCACAAAAAGTAGTTGTCTTGTATTTTAAATAAGAGAAAATTATTATATATGGTTAAAAAAAAGTGAGACATGACTTTTTATTAGAAATTGTATTATGACGCAACATCACTCCTTCACAAGATTGAAAATGTGGCCCAGAAAATTGGACTGTATGTTAATGTGGGTAAAACAGAGTTTGTCTGCCTGAATCAAGATACATCGAGAGGCAGGAAAAGTCTGGATGGAAAAAACATTAAACAAATAGATGACTTCAAATACTTTTCAGTAATCAAAAAGGTCAGAAACTGGCCTTTTTTTTTTTTTTGATTACTGCCTCCACTGAGAATGATGTCAACATCAGACTGGGAAAACCTGGGGGGTAATTTAATGAAATGAACAAAATCTGAAAATCAAATCTACTGGACAATCTGAACAGAAACATTTTCAGAGCTACAGTAGACTCCATCTTTGTATATGATAACCTGGACATGGTGTTTACACACAAAGTCTTCGATCAGCACTAAACAAATCCTGGAAACCCAACAAAGAAAGCGTGCTATGGCAACATACCTCCCATCATGCCAATATGCCAACAAAGACTAAGATTTGATGATGATGATGAATTATTATTATTATTATTATTATTATTATTATTAATTAATTTTTATAAAAGCCTTCAGAAAAACAAATTCTATCTAGCCCGAAGTTAGCGTGGAAATTAGTTTTGATAAAGGCACACAACCTTTAGTTCTGAACGATTCTTCGAAATCCAGACGGCGGCCGCAAATCTTTGGCTAATAGAGTAGCTGCTACTAGATTGCTGCAGTTTTGGATTTTGCGATAGACACAATAAGTCTTCAAGAACCAAAATTAATTTCAAGAAACGCCAAAATGCAACTGCGTTCTAATTTTTGAATGGGACAGATACTATTTGAATAAAAGGAATGGGAAATGTAAATTGGGATACTGTACAGCTTTTTACAATTAATTAATTTTTGTTTATTTATGCTTTTATTAATTTTCATTTTCATGTCAGCCATTTTGACTGACAGTTGGATATTAATCTAATATATTTTCACGTAGCGGCTTCCGAAATTGAGAATTCTCTTTCCAGTCTGAAAGTTTTGAGATATGCTAAAAGAAAGGAAGATGAAAGCAGGAATGTAGAAAAAGAAAATGAAGAAAAATCAAGTAAAAGACAACTACGGAATTGCTACCAAAGGCAAAGAGAGATGATGGAAAAAAAAACAATGGTAATGACAACACCTGCGAATGAAGAGTATCTTTCTGAAGAGGATGAAATAATTTGGCGAAGATTGTTTGTAGAAAGATACAAAAATGAATCTAAGTGTCAAATGTTACTCTAAAATTAATTTTATCGTATATTCAAGCAATAGAACCGTGGCCTCATGGATATGACACTTCAATGCTTAAGATAGGAAATTCGAACAATGCAGAATTTCCATGAATATAGGTGTTATAAATATCATTTTCCATACACAAGTTTATACACAGAAAACATTTTCATCAAACTTGTATATATGACACACACACACACACACACACACACACACACACACACACACACATACATACATATATATATGAGTTGACAAAGCCAATAAGTAAGTCTTGTTGGCTGAAATATTTATTCGAGTGATGTAATTTTGGATTTTTATTCTATGTAATATATAGTTCATATCTTGTTATATTTTTTCAAGCACTTTCGACTTTCGCAGTCATTATCGAGAACCGATGTGGCGTCTCTGTGGTATTTAGACTTCCTTTGTTTGCATCCTGGTATTCTTTGGAAAGCTGTACGTTTGAAATGGTCTAGCGTGACGTCACGTCTAACGGTTATTAGGAACGAGGCTCTACAAGATGGGTTCGCAGGTTCGAATCCTGTCAGAAGGTGCATATTTTCTTTAATAAGATGCTTCGAATATTAAGGCCGTACACGAAAATAAATAGATATTCTATTTTTAAAAATAAACGAAGCGTCTACTCATATACGGGTATCTACTAAAATACTTTTTAATGAATATATATATATATATATATATATATATATATATATATATATATATATATATATATATATATATATATATATATATATATATATATATATATATAGTTTATGCAAAACTAGGTAATCTGTATGGGTAGACCCAAGGAGGATGATATCCGGAGAGCTCAATGTAAATTCAGAGCAAATATGTTTGTTTATTTATTCAAATATATATATATATATATATATATATATATATATATATATATATATTGTTAAATAAAACAGACAATGTATGTATATTATGTTTGATCAGGGGCCGTTCTAAACTTCGTATATTTGCTTCAATTTCGGGTAAAAATAAAGACAAAAATTGTTCAACATTTAGATATTTTTTAATTAAGCTCTTCTTTGATCTAAGCTTTCGGCTGACATGAGCCAACTTCAGGGTGGTTAGGTGGACAGCTAAACAAAGATACTCACCATCGAAGATGATCTTCTGTTATGTTGACATAGATGATTGCTATGCGACGATAATGGTCGCGGAACAGCAGACTCAGGTCGTAAATTCATGATGCGGTTCTATGACGTCGTACAATATTTGTCTTTATTTTCACCGAAAATTAAAGCAAATATTACGCAGTTTAGAACGACTCATAATCAAATCAAAGACATTCATTGTCTGTTATATTAAACAATATATGTTTAAATAATGATCTGCTTTCCCCAATACATTATATATATATATATATATATATATATATATATATATATATATATATATATATATATATATAAAAGTACTAGAGTTTCCCTTAGAATATTCTCAATAAGTTAAGCTTTTATGTTAGTGTTTTATCTCTATCAGTACACATATGTTTAAAAATTGAGTCGTACTGGTGTTTGTTGCATTGTAGTTGAGGTATTGCTTTAAGTTTATTTAATTTCTGTAAATTTCATTTTAGCTAGCATATGACTGGGTCACTTCCACGATTTTGTTCTTTGTTTTTTTTTAATCATTTTATCTTAAGCAAATCACTAAAAAATAAATGGTTACTCTTGATTGTGGGGGAATATGAGAAAAAGAAAACATTTTTAAGGAGATTGGAGCTTAGATTATTATTTTTTTTATTTATTTACTGTTTTATGGTTCTTTTGTACCTTGGATTTTATCAAGAATCTCTAAGAAGCAAAACCTACTTGTTTCTTTTTCTTCTGTGTTTTGAGACGTTGGTTTCTATACTACTATGGCGGCTATATTAAATTGTTTCCATTTAAGTTTCACGAGAAGACTCTATTCAACTGTTGCCAATATATTAGAACACATTTCTTCTTGTTTTTTTTTTCAGTATTAGTCCTACAATCACTTTCCAGGCCTGACAGAGTTCAAAAGAGCCTTTTTCCACCCTGACGAAACATCGCAAGCCTCTTACTAGTCTATTGTTATTTTCATGGTAAATGCGCTGACAAGACATATTCATAAGTTCCACCAGTTCAGACCTTCACAACTCACACCAGCCAAGCTACATAAACTGGGATAACTAATAATATTCATATTTCATTAGTAAGAAGGAAGTATCACTCTGAAACCATCTTCCCAAGAATTGTTGCTTTGTGGAACAAACTCCCGAGTGGATACTTTCCCAATCGCTACAATCTTAACCTCTTCAAGTCTAGGGATAACTGTTACCTTTCATATATACCTTCATAATGTACACTTCTTACCCTCTTCCCTGTCGTTCATACAGCAGTCTTATTCACTACCCCTCTGCTTTGAGTGGCTGTTGGGCCTTATATCGAGCAAACAATTACCAAAAAAAAGAAGACATGTTATAAAGGGTTGCTGCCGACACTGGCGTTTGAATACAGATTACTATTCGGATCAATATTCGGTGGTTACTATTCAAGTGAGTATTATCGAGCAAGTACTATTAGTGTGAGTGTTATTCAAAGGCGTCTGACACCAGTATTGGCGTACTATAGTTGTATCTGCGATTACAAAGTCTCTACTACAATGAGCATTACGAAAGTGACAACGAGTATTCCTTGGCATCACTAAAGTGGTAACGAGTGTTCGTTGACATCACAAAAACATCTCTTTCATTTCTCTCTCCGGCTGCATGCATGGTTCTGTAAATGTCGCGTGTGAAACCCTCATTGGTTATCCACATCATTTCTCATATTTCCAGTATGTTGATATTCAGTATTTCAATTTTGAATTTGCCATTTTCTGACTTTCCACATTGGTATAAATTTCCATATCACGATTAAGATTTCTTGTGAATAGTTGCTGGATGAATGGCCAAGTGGTACCTGTCGTATGTCCCTCGTTACTGAGCGTGGAGTGAATTCCTAAGGAGTGGCCACCTTTATATCGTATTCTTTTACTTTGATTCATTTATTTATTTATTTATTTATTAGAGGCAGGAATTATAGTGGAATAATTTCCCGCTGCCTTCTCCACGGTGACTTCATCGAGTCACTACCTCTATTCAGCTGGCCATTCTTCCCTCCTTCGATAGTTCTTAGTTTCCATCGTACAGGATTGATAACCACTCTCCTCTATTCGTTTGAAGAGGAGTAGGGGAGCTGGTTTAGTCGCTAACAATCAAATAAAATGTTTCCCTATCCTTCAACGGTTATAAGAGATCCATTAATCGGTTCGATGATTAGCGCAAGTAAAGATCTGTGTTCGTGTGCGATAGGGTCAGCTCATAAGTTGGGGTTTATCCCATGATAATCCCATGATTTGTATCCTTAGATGAAGGAGTCATACGGTTCGAACTTTACTAATCCGGTAATATTGCTATATATATGTTGCCAGATAATTGGTTTTGTCGGATTAATATATATATATTTTTAGTCATTTCATCCCAAGCAAGACAATAAAGCCACTAGGATGCAAAGGGTTACTGATTTTTAGAATATATGAGAAAGACTACTATTAAGGAGAGAGGACAATAAGAGAACAAGAATTAAGAAGACAGGCGATGACGATTGACATTGCATTTCAATTTTTAAAGATCAAAGTTCACTGGGAAACAAGAAGTCTCAAGAGAGTTTCACAAGCGCGTAGTGGGATAGAAGAAACTCTTAGCATAGAACTTACGGTTACATTTAGCCATTTGAACTGTAAAACGATTTGACCTTGTCGCCGAGCTAGTACTGTGCTTAAATTCATAAAGTCTCGGTACCATAAAGGAAAGGTCATCAGAACGATTACCATGAAAGTATTTATAGAAAAGTCATGGGGAAGCTACGTAATGGCTGTGGGAAAGGGACTGAAGTTGAGGTGTCAGGTCAGGACCAATAATATTACAGATTCTTCTTTTGATTTCATCAAGAATCTCTAAATATATAGCAGGATCACAAAACCCTATGTGGCAGCAATATTTAAAGCAAGGACGAATGGTAGATTTATAAATAGGTTAGCTTAGAATTCACTTAAACCAACAACTAATTAATCCACCTATGAAATACTCTATAAATCAGTACATATTATTTTTTCTATCTGCCGTAGCCTTTCAGGACGAGAATGATCACGGTTCTCAACAACTTCCTATCCTTAGTAAGATCTGTTTTTTCACTATCAATCACATTCCCTGTCTTACCGACCATTTAAAACGCTCGTTCGGTAGATTATTCGTTGTCTTCTCTGTCCCTCTTGCCTTTAATATAAACTGTGAGTGTCAGATTCTCCAGACACTCTTTCCTCATTATGTGCTCTAGAAATGTCCAATGTCTCTTTTTGATTATAAACATAAGTGTCCTTTCCGTTCCCATTTTTCTAAAAGCTTACTCATTACTCACATGTTCAGTCCATGGTATCACATCAGCCTCTTCCTCAAGAGAAAAAGAAAAGTTAAATGAAAATTTACCTGTTATGAACCAATTGAACTTCACGTTTCTTGTATTTCATTAGAACCACAACTGAAGTGTGAAGTCAGATGATTATAATAAGACTACACAAGAGACAAATAGAAATGACTTCGCAAAGTTTGAAAGTGCTCAAAAACTGATGCAGTCACTAGTGCCACCAAATAGTAGTGGCAAGTCCGTACCGTGATTCAGGGAATTGAAATTACTGTCCGATAACTGACTGAAGCAGATTACTAATTGCCGGATCGATGATGACCTATATATGTTTACGTTGTTAATGTTTTAACTCGAAATTATTTTAACATCAGGTAAAATCATCTGAGTTTGGAATACACTGCTTGTCGACCTCTCTGCCCTCGAGAAGGGAGGAACGCAGACGAGGGGCAGAGTCTGGTGTGGGGAGTTAGACAAACCCGACCCCGTTATTACGCGGTCTACGGTGATTTTTTGTCTGTGCCCACGGGCTCGGAAAGACCCACGTTAAACCGGAATTGTGCCACATCCCGCTCTGTGGGAAGTTCGGGTAAATACTGAGAGTCATCTAAACTAGATTGGCCATAACGTATCTCAGTGTAAAACAGAAATAATCACTTTTTCACCATGGGCAAATATGGAGGCTAGCCAGAGATGAAGATAATAATAATAATAATAATAATAATAATAATTATTATTATTATTATTATTATTATTATTATTATTATTGTTCTTATCTTCTTGTTGGTTACAATTTAAGTAGGAATAATATTTATTTCTGTAGAAATTCACAGAAAATGTGGCACAAGGCCTAAAAGAGGGGATGGGGAAAGATGGTCATCATCTGTCTTAATTTAAAACTTACCTAGCCACAACAACTGACCCAAACACACAAACAATAATCCTAGCACCAAAACAACACATTCTTACTTATCTTTCTTACTACAACCACCAAAATACCTCATTGTCTCAATGAAATCCTAAAATGACCCCATATGTACAAATCGTTGTTTGTGGAAGGAGGGGAAAAACAACAAGTTAAAAAATCCCCAATGTGTTTATACAATATGAAAATAAACTATTTACAAAATCTAAACAAAATTATGTTAGTAATAAAAAAAACACCACAAACCTTAAATTTTAAATGTGACAGAAATATCAGTTAACTGGACGAAATCAATGCAGGACTATAATAATGTAGAAACATTCATTCATCCCAGGCACACACACACACACACGCACTCACTCACTCTGACACAACAGTAAATACGAAAAAACAAAACAAGCGAAATGAAAGGCGTCCTGCATCGACCAGAAAACTGACATCACTGACCACCCAACGAGGGAGGGAATAATTCAGGAATGACTACAAAAACATCCCACTCCCAGAATTTATAGACAAATCATACAGATGTATGCTGGGATTTCTTCCTAGCAAATAAGATAGCTAACTGCTCGGCCTCATCGGCCTTATTTTTGTCCTTTCTTGTCTTGAAATCAGAATGCTGCGATCACTTGTCCGTATCCATGATGTCTGTCAACGCCATTTTAACTTCATGAAGTTTTTGCTACATTACTGTAGCTTTGCTTACTTTTATCTTTCATATATTGTTCGTTTTGTATTATTTTTGCCGTTCTTTCCTTTGTTTGTTATTATTGTTTATTAGAAACTGTCAAATCTGTTTGTTAGGCTACTTCTGCCAATTACATTTAACAATGAACAATTACTCTACAATTATTATTTTTAATATTATTACTAAGAGTACAAAATTTTCAATTGTGTTCAAAATAAAAATAATAGCGATATATAAATAAAATGAATTATATTTCTTTTTGTTCCAGTAATTTTTAAAGAATTATGTATAGAAGGTTCGTAAATGTTCCATTTGCTTTCACCTAAGTGGCCATTTTCAGTTGAATCATTTCTTGTGCAAAATGTCACTAGTCGAGTAAAATTCGAATTTTAATTTTTACATTTTCTTGCCAAATACTAACACTAGTGGCAAACGCTGACCTTTTCGTCCAATCATAATGTTGCTGAATTAAAAGAAAAAAGAGAATCAAGCAACGTTTTCCAACTTGTGTCCAATAGAAATCTTCAGAGAAAAAAAAAACAATTAATATTTTTATCCGTTTAGAATCCTAATGAACGACTTATTCTCGATCAATTCTAGCCATTCTTGGAGCCGGTTAATTCGAATAAAATAGCTGCAATTGCCTTCAGTATAAAGATATTGATTGATTTTCTTTCGAACTCGCGCGGCCCGCGCTACTAACCTACGATTTAACCATCTTTCATTTTCGTCTGCTTTCAATCAATTTGGTTACTGCCTGGCCGCTGAGCGATTGCGCTTGATAGATCCATCGTTCTAACTCCCACTGCTACGGGCTTTGTTCCTCAACGCATTTACCTGCGTACACATATTAAATGAATTTCCCTGCCAAAGGTAAACCAAATATTTGTTACACTTTCCTTCCTGGGAGTGACCCTTTCATGTTTTTTGTTTTTTGGGGTTTTTTTTCCATAAAAAACACATAACAGTGAGATTTCGTAAGATACATGGTTTATCAAAAATGTCTTCTTTTGTTACTTGATACTTTATCTTCGTTTAAATTTTGTATTTAAATATTTCTCATTGTAATTGCGCTTTTTAGATCAAATTACTGACACATCTTACAACGCTTCTTTTTTTACATTATTTATATTATTCGGACTATTGTCCTCATCTTTGTCGCCATATTTATCACAACGTTTCGGACGTTGTACGCTCCGGCTTTCTTCAGGTGGTTGGAAGGCCGGAGCGTACAACGGCCGAAACGTTGTGATAAATATGGCGACAATAATGAGGACAATAATCCGAATTATGTAAATAATGTACATAATACCTCATCTCAGAAATATAGACAGATGCTTTTTTTTTTTTTTTAAATATCATGTTAATCCAGAACGTGGCCTATCATGGCTCCCCACAGATACTTTTCATTTATTATTTGAATTATTATGTCTTCTTGGGATAGATAATAGAGTGGTTTGTTGCTGACTTCTTCATGATTTTTTTTTTTTTAAATCCAGTAAAGAATTTTCTTAGTTTGGTTGAAGAGACGAATTCGTGTTTTTTTTTTCAGAGTTAATACTTTTATACGAAATGGACACAGAAGCCCAATCCCGACTTTGAACCTGACCCTTCAATTCCGTTTTCCGGGCCAATAACCATTACGCCACCTGACCACTCTCAAACCTCATAAAATATTCTAATAGTAAGTAGGAATGTCGACTTTGAAGAAGACTTGACTTTTAAGAAATCAAGGAACTAGTATTTTCGCGTAATTACCGACTTACTAAATTAGAAGAAAAGACTAAAATGAAAACTAGAAAGAATCAAGAGTGGAATCGCTGGAAAATCCGCCCCCCCCCCTGATAAAAGTTTTTTGTTTTTTTCTTGCGAGTAATTCTTTTCGGAAAGGAATCATAAAGTTGTAATACTGTCGACAAGAATTTTCTTTTTTCATCTCTCATCTTTTTCATCGTCTTTTTCATACTTAACGTTTTTTCCTCATCACCAAGCATATCCTGAATTTTCGCCTATTCCTGAAAAACGTTTGCACTCTCAATGAGGCCCCTTGCCTTGAGCGCTTCTTTAGGCTCAACTTCACCCCAGACCTCAAGTGGAAACGTGGTCCACGCCTTGTACTACTCCCAAAAGTACCTGACACCACCTGCTGTGCTCTCCCTTTACAAGATCCAGATCACACGAAATGTGGAGGACTGCTGCCATATCTGGTCAGGATCTTCCCAATCCTCACTTTCCAGCCCTGGTATACTTCAGAAGTGTCTACACGGCCTTGTAGGCGATAAATTATTTCCCACTCGACAAACCCTTCCTCTCAAGCCTTCCGCTACTTTATCGATGTTTCCATGGCCTTGTAGGCGATAAATTTGGACATTTCCCCACTTCAAATCCTCCCCCATCCTTTTTGACAAACCCTTCCTCTCAAGCCTTCCGCTACTTTATCGATGTTTCCATGGCAAATGTTCTGACGAGCGACAGTTTTAAACTTCTAGTTCCCCCATTTTGACATTTTTACACCTGAAAGTAAAAATAATATTTTTTTTAAAAAAGTAAACAAAACATAAGTTATAACCCCATACACAGGTTCAAATCAACTCCCCATTGAATACTGTTTTTGTATTTCATTAGTGAATTAAGTTTGGTCCATCTGGCATCCCACATCTTTCTGCATTAACAACTACTTTATGAAACTGACTCATGCATATCCAATCGCTGCAATGAACCTTTTCAAGTCTAGGTTTAAACGTTATTAGGGATTTTTCTCTAGCCACTTCTTTTACTTAGATGTGGCACAAGGCCAGCGAAAGTAAACTAGATTTTCTTTTTTTATTATCCAGTGAGGATCGAACTGTAAAAATCTAACAATTTTTTCAGTAGTATTTTAATCTTCTTATAAATCTTTATCTAATTTGAATAAGCAAAATTCCTCGATTGCATTGCTAAATAAGCAAAACATTTTACAAGCTTTGCAACTATTACACCACGCCGAGGTGCCCAAAGGTTTTTTCGTTATATATTGGGTTGCTGCAAAGCCTCTGAGCGTGGAACCCCTCGTAATTAATCTGAAGCGTTTTTAAACAATATCTATTATGAAAAAAAAAAAGAAATTATTTTTTGAAGCAATTACATTTTTTTGAAAAAAAATATTACCAAAATATAAAAAAAAAAAAAAAATTACCAGCAATAAAAATCTTGTCGACATTAAATAACTCATTGAGGTTGATATACCGTAAACCAAAACAAACCAAAACCAAACCACCTTTTCTTTCCTTTTTGAAATTCATTCTTTCTTTCTTTTCTTTTCTTTTCTTTATTTCTTTTCCTTCCTTTTCTGAAACCAAATAGTACATTATATATATATATATATATATATATATATATATATATATATATATATATATATATATATTTCCTTTCGCTTTGTGGCCAGGGAATGGGCAAGCTATTAAGGCCCATCCTCGAAATAAAACAGGAATGGCCGATTTTTATCTGACGTAATGGCAGGTCATAACGTACGCGCGCTAATTAATTAAATAGGAACAAAGTATGAAACAGAATTATGAATAACTAGCGATTCGGCCGCTCGCTATCGCTTTGCAAAAGTAAGATAATATTCACTACTTGAAATATTTGAGACAAAAACTTTGAATGAACATTTCATTCATAAATTGGATTTATAACAAGAAAGTTTAAAGAAAGTTTTACAAATAGATGCCAACTTGTTGAAGGCCAAGCAAAATGCAAATTTCAATTTCATGACTAATGCATGGAATAATAATGCAACACAAAATGTACTTAAAACAAAATGTATTGAAACAAGAAAGTGTACACAATATTTACATATAGTCTTTTGTATATTCCTGGTAAGACCGTTCCTGGAGAATGTGTTGACTGAGTCGCAGTCGGGCAGAGTCTCTGGTTGAATCTCTTGATTCCACCCTCTCTTCCCGGTACCAAACATATTTATATAGTCGGTACTCCACTATGCAAATTAGGTGGATCCTACCACAACACACAGTTAATTAATGAAATATAGTGCATTTGTTTTTTTAAATCAATATGAAAATTAGTTAAACCTGAAGAATGATATCGCCTGAAGTAGATAATATATAATACAGATATTGAGCGTTTAGTTTATAAATTACTAAAAAGTAGATAAGCGTGTTCCAATCTCGAATGTATTCATATAGATTTCACAATACAGGTTTTACTTAATTAGCTTTTATGTTTCTCTAACTCTTCAAATGTTGAATGTATAACCAATTCTAATTTGTATTTTCTCTTCTTTACACTATATTAATTTTATCTTATAAATTATCCCCCTCTTCTGTCACCCATGAAATAAAAATAATTGTTGTACGGTAAATAAGGAACTATGTACATCAACTTGTCTTTAAATTAAGTGGCAGCAGAAGAATTATCGTTGAACTTTTAAAAGGTAAGCTTAAACATTAATTCAATACTTAAATGCAGCGATCAATTTTGAATTCTTCTGTAGTTTATTGTTGCCTATTTCATCTACTTCTCACTAGCTATTGTGATGATGGCCAAACCAAGAGATCCCCAAAGGAGCTAGCTTAAATGCCGACCGATAGCGCGGCTTTTAAGCTAGTTTATAATAAAACGCGCACTGCAATTTTGGATACAAAAGAAAAATAAGAGTTACTCCCTTTGAAACACGAAAGCAACGATAATGGCTAGTATAATATATTAATATATATATATATATTAGCCTCACATAATCTGGCAACCCTGAATCTGAGCTCAAAGAAAATCGTTCCCTGCGCTTAACTTTTCTAGGGCTTTTGAATAAGCTCTGAATCATTGAAATTGGACCAGTGTGAGCAGAGGAATTGCTTGGACACACACACACAAACATGCATACGCTGTAGTTTATATATAAGATTATTGATTGAAAGAGCAGTACACCAAAATGACACCCAGTTTCCCAAAGCAATACCAGGCACATGCGCTACAGCCAAATATGAGTGATAGAAAAGCGGCCAGTTAGAAATCGCTTTAGGTTGGGTAACCCTCTGCAGACACAATGTCTCAAAAATAGAATTTCCATTGACTACATCAATGAGCGAGAGGCATGGTGGAGTAATGGATAGCTGCTCAGATTGAGGAATCGGAGAGCCGAGTTCGAATTCCAGTCGATTCCATTAAACTCACTTACGTGCTAATATCCTCGGGAAGGGTGTGAATCCTATTATTCTCCTCCTCCAGATATGGGTAAATATTGGATGACAATTGGTCTACCGTAGAAAGAAATGGCAACCCACTGCAGGAAAAACCTGCCTCGTCAGTCATGTATCACGCATGGCACATAACCCTGCCACCAATTCAGACGTTCACATCTAAGACTCGCAATGCTACCTTCACGGATCTCTGTGACATTTTGCCGTGTTTCAGTTGTAAGAAGACAGTCTCACTCAGCAATATGCCGATAACTGCTTGTTTTTGAAACAGAATCCTGTTGATGCTTCCTTGAACAATACAATATTAATCTCTGAAAATCAAAGGTAATTTGCTATTTATCGTTTTCCCTTTATAATCTTTACTGCCAATTGTGCCTTACCAATGGTATGTTCTTTAGTAAGACTTTCAGTTTCTAGGCCGGCTCAGACCTTTGCAGTCAAAACCCACCTTGCTATATCCACAGGGTTGAATCACCCTCATTCCTTATGCATTACTTTGGTAAGAAGGATGTTCAACAGAGAAGGCTTCTTCCTAAAAAAGACTTCTTTGGTGAAAAGACTCCCATGTGGATGCTTTCCTGAACACTACAATTTGAACCTCTTCATGTCAAAGGTCAATTGCTATATAACCTTCTTATCTCATAATATTTACTTTAGGGAAACTACTTGGTTTCATTTTGGCATATTTATTTAGTAAGACTTTCAATTTCTATGCCAGCTTAAACCTTTACAATCAAAACCCACCTAGCGATGTCCACAAGGTTGAACTACTCTTATTAATTCCTTTGGTTAGAAAAAAGTTCCTCTTTACATAACCTTCATGTCGTAGGGAACCTCGAGGCGGTGTAATGGTTAGCAAGCTTGTCTCGCTAAAGCAATTACAACTGAACAGTGAGTTTGATCCTCACTAGGTGCCCCATACTTTCGGCCTTGTGCCACATCTAAGCTACGCTTGGAAAATAACCTTCATTTCGTTCTAACTTTCCTATGTTCAGACACACCCTTCATTCAGTTACCCTTAAAATTGAGAAGCCCTTGATGGATAAACTTTAACGAAAGCGGGGGGGGATATTATTTTTCCATTTGTTAATAAAAAATTATTTTATATCTCATTTTTATTTTTTTCCTATGTCGGGTTTCAAATGTAATAGTGATTTTATTTCAATACTTTATACATACCTCCGAATCTGAAATCGTTGTAATATCAATTTGTAGAATTATTTGTGCATCTGAGAGAAAGAGAGAGAGAGAGAGAGGGGGGGGAGAGAGAGAGGTTCTGTGTGTGTATCTGTGTGTGTGTGTGTGTGTTTTCGAACAGGCTTTGACAGATCAATTTTGGATTCAGACAAGAATTCATATCTATAAACTATATTCAGGATGATTTGTGTGCGTACATCTCTGTCTATTTTCCGCTCGGTGTCCTTGTTCTTCGGGTCGTGCGTGCAGACATTGACATCAGTGCAAAAATACGAACAGAATTAAATAAATACCCTGACGTCTATTGATTTGAGAAATGAAAATCAACTGACATTTGTGGAATGTGATGTTGAGAAGTTCTCAGCCAGACTAAAAAGCCCTTACAGCAATAAGTTTATAATTACTGTGTCTGAATTTTTTTTTAAAGCGAATCCGGTTGAGAAATTTTCAACACCTCGCCGTATCAACTCAGAGAAATGTCTAAGATCATACCTACAAATCAACCATTCGCCCTTGCATGGAATACTGCTGCTATATATGGTCTGGAGCCCACACTGTTCGTCTCAGGGTCCTCGACAACATCCAGAAACGGATATGCAATATGACTAGCATCTCGTCTACAGTCACTTTCTCACAGACGGGCCGTCTCTTCCCTCTGTCTTTTCTACAAACACTTTCACGGTAACTGCTCCGACAAGCTACTTTCGCTGGTTCCCAAACTGCACAAATTTAAGCGTGCTACTAGGTTGGCATCTCAGTCCCACCCTTTCACTGTCGAAACGGTTAAATGTAGTCGTCTCTTCTACTCCAATAGCTTCATGTCTTGCACTTCCCGACAGTGGAGCTCCCTTCCTGTTACTTGCTTTCATGATAGCTATAGTCTTCAATTATTCAAAAGCAATGTCAATCTACATCTTCAGACGCTTTGATCTAATTTCTCGTCCTTCTCGTCATCCTTTCCTCTATCACGCCTCTTTACTCTTTCCCCCACTCTCTGTAACCCCTTGCATGCTAGTGGCACTCCCGCCTTGCTTTGGATAAAATGTTTAAAAAACAAAAAAAAGTTACTAAACATGAAAAGGATAGATTACTGTCAGATAGATAGATAGAAGTGTGAATATAAGCTAAATGATGATATATGATCACCTGTATATGCGTGTGATAGCGTGCATACGCAGATAAGCAAATACATATTTAATTTGATTTATGGGGCAAACAAAACTGTGCTCAATGTAGTTAAACAGAGCTATGAAGTATATATTAATAAGTACCATATAAATACACCTACGTCTGTAGTGCAACTTAATGTTACATGCTTTCCCAAGTCGTATATATATATATCGGAAGAGAGAGAGAGAGCGAAGCAGAGATAGATAAATATATATAGAAGCATATATATATA
This sequence comes from Acanthosepion pharaonis, assembly GCA_903632075.3. Taxonomy (NCBI): domain Eukaryota; kingdom Metazoa; phylum Mollusca; class Cephalopoda; order Sepiida; family Sepiidae; genus Acanthosepion; species Acanthosepion pharaonis. The sequence goes on along the minus strand of CAHIKZ030000511.1, from coordinate 562,140 downwards.
TATATTTGTGTGTGTGTTCGTGCGCGTAAACTAATATATAATTCCTTTCTACCGGTATACACCACACATACACTCTCTCTCTCTCTCTCTCTCTCTCACACACACACACACACACACACACACATATATATATATATATATATATACATTTATACCTGTGTATTTGGGCAGCAATACCTCTTTTATACGACAATTTTGGAAACCATGAAACTTTAAGTTGCACTACAAACGTAGGTATATGTGCATTTATTAATATATATATATATATATATATATATATATATATATATATATATATATATATATATATAACGATATTCATAAAAGAATAAACAGTAAATGTAATTAATAGTGAAATCCCTTCCCTAACAAATTAAATAAAACTTTAACTTACTAACCCCTCGTTGAACGATTCTTTACAATTTTTAAAAAAAGGATTGCGTCATTCAACGAGTAGTTAGTAAGTTAATGTTTTATTTAATCTGTTAGCGAAGTGATTTCGCCATTAATTACATTAACTTTACTGCTTTATTCTTTGTATAACTACTTCTTTATAATATTAATTACACTCTACTATTTAATATATATATGTGTTTGTGTCAGTGTGTCTGTGTGTGTGTGCGAGCATGTGTATTTCGTTAAAGATGACTGACAATGTACTGCGATTAAGCTTTTTATTAAATTTTCTTATGTTTATATAAGTGATTTCTTTACTGAAAACAATGTGTGTAAAAGCTGTCCAAAGGTTCTGACTATCCGAGCGTTTTCGGCTATTCATTTAGACATTATCAAAAGCGATTTTTATTTTTTAATTTTAACTTGATGTGTGTGTTTTCTCTGTGTCTCTAAAGTTATAGCAATGTTTTATTCTCTGAACACGGTCAGAAAATTATGATCGTGTTCATAGTTAATGTTACTGAGTGTTGGCTTTTTCTTTTTTTATTATTAGGGCATCCATTATTTTTAATATTTTTAATGTTGATGAGGCTGTTATACTCATACTTTCTACTTCTACTAGTATGTTTTCGATGGAATCTGTTAGGTTTTTGTGCGTGTTTAAATGAGTCCTAATGGAGCTATGGTCGGGTAGATGTAACGTAAGTCGTCGAGATAGGCATGTAGTAGTATGACCAATGTAACAATTTTTGAGTTTTGTTTAATAAGAATCACTCATTTAAACACGCACAAAAATTACCAAACTCCATCTGAAACTTACTAGTAGAAAATACAAGTATAATTCAGCTGAATTTATAACTTTTCAGAAAATGTAGTCGGTCTGATGAGGCAGGTAGATATAGGTATAATTATATATGTTGAAATAAATTTATAACTAACTATATGATAAATATTTAAGTCTTTTCTTTATTATTAAAATTGCTCTTTATATAAATCTCCCATTATTATACACAGAGCTGTCATCATGGATGTAACGTTATAATATTTCATTTTAAAAAGACCTACCTCTCTCAGTCGCTCTCTCTCTCTCTCTCTATATATATATATATATATATATATATATATATATATATATATATGCCTGTGCGCGCGTGTGTGTGTGCGCTCGCGTGTGTGTGTATGTGTGCGCTCGAGTGTGTGTGTTTATGTACATAAGTTTGTATATTTCAAATTAAGAGCATGTATACAATTTTCTGTCATATAGTTCTGAGGATACGATATATATATATGTATATACATACACGCATGTATATATATATATATAGAGAGAGAGAGAGAGATAGATAGATAGATAGATAGATAGATATCGAGAGAGATAGAGAGATTTATTTTAATGACATTTGTATTACTTCATTACTTTGAAGTGGGTAACCGTGCTAGAAATAGATGTCCTGTGATTATTGTAAACAGTCTGTATTATATCTAGCGGCCTGCGCACTTGAGAGAATCATAATAAAAGCACATTTCCCTTATTAAGATTTCCTCGAGAGTGGGGGACGATAGACGTGCCTCTCTCTATCTCTCTTAATATATTTTATACACACATTATATATATATATATATATATATATATATATATATATATATATATATATATATACATACATAATGATCTCTGGGTACCAACTCTCTCAAACCATCCTTGATAATATCTAAGAGATTAGCCGAAGGCGCTCGAACAGAAATATTATTTGAACTCTTCTTCATTCTGTGTCCAAAACGAAATCTCTTGTTCGCATGCGAGAAAGACACAATAAAGTCCTTAATCAAAGTACCTTCCCAGTTTTTTTTAACGAAAACTGTATAAAAGAGGGATTGCTGCCCAAATACATAGGTATATATATATATATATATATATATGTGTGTGTGTGTGTGTGTGTGTGTGTGTGAGAGAGAGAGAGAGAGAGAGTATGTGTATGTGTGTGTGGTGTATATCGGTAGAAAGGAATTATATATTAGTATACTGCACACATACACACATATATATATTATTATTATATAAATATAAATATATATGTATATAAATATATATGTATATATATATATATGTATATATATATATATATATATATATATATGCTTCTGTATATATATTTATCTATCTCTGTTTCGCTCTCTCTCTCTCCCTATATATATATATATATATATATATATATATATATATATATCCGGTATATATATGGGTATGTGTAAATATAGAGAGAAAAACAGAACGTAAATGAGGGAGGGTTAAACTAAATTGATTTAATAAATCAAGTTATATTGGCTGAATATCTGATCGTCCTAAGGGCAATCTCTTCACAGACTGTGGTGATTACTGGCACACGACACAAAGCGCTACATCAAATCTCTTCCCAAATACTCCACCTTGGTTATATTGCAAGCCAGTCTCATGTGCCGTCCGCCATATTGCTTCTAAGGTAGGGCGTCTATAGTCACTTGATGAAGCATCACCGCCTGTCAAAAATATGATCCGATTCTGAACCACATCTCATTGCCTTTACCTACAAAGATAATATATATATATATATATATATATATATATATATATATATATAGATAGATAGATAGATAGATAGATAGATAGACTCGTTTCGAAAAGCCCTCGAATTTTGATTTGCTAATAATGAAATCAATCTCGAGGGAAAAAAAGGTTTTAAAAAAGAAAGAGCGACAAACATGAACTTCTGCCGACAAAAAATCGCACAGAGGCAGGTCTGAAGACCAAAGAAAAAAAACCGATACGATTAAACAACTAACTAACAAAAGCAGTCAATACAACCGTAGAGCAGACCTTAGATACACCTAGTGAGCTAGACAAACCTATTTACGGATCGTCAGGAAAGTAAGCCTTACTTTCCCTGACGATCCGTTTAGGTGAAACCTAGGTAGGTTTGTCTGGCTCACTAGGTGCGTATATATATATATATATATATATATATATATATATATATATATATATATATGTGTGTGTGTGTGTGTGCACATTTCATCGAATACGACAAGGTACAATTTTTCATGCGATCTTATAATTTCTAATCTAATAATAATATAATAGCTTCATATACATGCAAAAATGGTTAAAAATAATGGAAGACTTATTAATAAAAACAAAAAAACCCAACACTTAATAATATTAACTTTAAACATGGACACAATATCTTGACCGTGTTTTGAAAACATGAAAATATTTTATAAAACATACATACAAGAAACTGTTTAACAGTTAAAATATTTAATCCTAGAAAATGGCTAAATATATAGCCGAAAGCACTCAGGTGAAAAGAATATTCGGACAGTTTTTATATAATTTATCATCCGAAAAGAAAAAAATATTATATCGCATGCGAATTTGTATAAACAAAAAAAACTAAATAAAAGCACCTTGTCTATCGTTTTCAATGAAATGTGCATGAAAGAAGGATTGCTGCCTAAATACACAAATATATCTATATATATCATCATCATCATCATCTTGCGGCCTCAGCCGAGATTGAACTCACCAATACTTTGATTGGTGTAGTTCATTATCTTGTCAATTAGCTTAATTCTTGATGCTTCGCTAGGGCTATCAAGGGTGTTTTTTATCGTGACACCATCACTAAATGGATTGCCAACCAAGGCTCAGAGAGATTCCATTCACCCTCCTCTAAGAGCAGGTTTTGAATTCAGAGTTTTCCTTCTCCTAGATCATTTGCCATCCAAGGCTATAGAACCCAGTCTGTCCTATTTTACCCATAGCTGGAGGGAGAAGAGGATTCACACCTTTTCCAAGGGTATTAGCACGTAAGTGAATGTAATGGATTCCACTGGAATTCGAACTCGGCTTTCCGATGTTTACCTACCATAAATCAAATGCAAGCTTTTGCCTCTTTCTAGACATATAAATGTATCTTACGTGTGTGCATTGTTATCAGATTGCCCCCTTTTGTCTATTCTGTCTTCTCATATACAAAGTAATCATATCTATCCCGTCCTGGGTATGACGATAAACTACATCCGCGACGGCCAAGAAAGTTGAGAAACATGGTGTTGACGTTCTGATATTAACACAGCCGCTCTGTTGACGCTAAAGTATCTTAAAAATGGAAGGGTTGCTTATGCGCGCATGAATTGCTGCCAACGTCATTGGTGGCGAATCGTTTCTTAGCCGGCAGTGCTAATCTCCAAACGAGTCCTCTTTTAAATAGAGACAATAGACTTCGCCTTCGTTTTCGACCCCTATGCTTACTTAACGTCTTCCGCAGCGACTGAGGCGTCAGTCGATTGTAAATGAGCCGGTAACCACTGACAATAGCTACCTACGTTGAACCTGACAGACTTGATTTCTTTTCGGCTTCAACATTATGCGTTTAAACATGGCGTAATTTTCTCAGTTAACTCTCACATGCAGGTACATATGAATATTCAAATATTGGAGATATATATATATATATCAAATACGTGGTGCAATTCAATTTATATTAAAATGAGTCATTCATATAAAAAGTAAATTAGAAAATTTAATGATATAAAATGGCGAAATCCCTTCGCTAACAAAAGTGATTAGTAGGTTAATGCATCTTTAAAATTTTGTTAGCTAAGGGATTTCGCCATTTTATATCATTAACTTTACTAATTTGCACACCAGGGTTGAACAAGACTGACAAAGTCTGTCTATATTTCTGAGATGAGGTATTATGTACATTATTTACATTATTCGGACTATTGCCCTCATCTTTGTCGCCATATTTGTCACAACGTTTCGGCCGTTGTATGCTCCGGCCTTCTTCAAGTGGTTGGAATGTCAAACTGAACCCTTTATTTCGCTCACTGGGGTAGACTGTTCTAGTTCCACGTGCTATGTTTTGATGGATGTCAGTTAACAGTTATCTCCTGTTGATTTCCCTCTGAAAGTTCTACACTGCCTTAACCAGGTATTGAACTCACATTCTTTGGGTTCTGTCACTGGATCTAACCAACGTGCCATGTGGATAAAGGCGTTGGTTAGATCCAGTGATCATCATATATATCCAGTCCTGGGTATGACGATAAACTACATCCGCGTCCTGGGTATGACGATAAACTACTTCCGCGTCCTGGGTAAGACGATAAACTATGTCCAACAGTAAGACGTCTGAGCAGGATGTTTTGAGAAGTGTGGAACCACCTCTTAATTGCCGGTGTTCCAAGGTCCACTCTGAACCGGGTCGGTAGCACCTGTTAGGGTCTCAGCTATGGGCAAATAGTTAACCCCCAAACTGGGGTCAAAACACTATGAAAGTGTAAAAAAAGAGTCGAATACCTGAAATATTTTGTAAAAAAAGTTATTACCAGCAATACATTTTTGAAAAGATATTACAAGCGATACATTTTTGAAGAAAATTTTTTACCAGCAATGCATTTGAAAAAATAATATTACCAGCAATAAAAATCTTGTCGACATTAAATAACCCATTGAGGTTGATATGCCGTAAAACAAAACAAACACAATCATCATATATATCCTGAAAATTTAATGAACATCACTTGGTTGATACTAATTCTGTATTACCGAGGACGCGGATGCAGTTTATCGTCAAACCCAGGACGGGATAGATATGATTACTTTGTATATGAGAGGACAGAATAGACAAAAGGGGACAATCTGAGAACAATGCCAGCACATAAGATACGTTGATATGTCAGAAAGAGAAAAAAGATTGCATTTAGTTTATGGTAGATAAACATATATATATATATGTTTTTATTCAAATTTACTTGCTCTGACTTTACATTGAGCTCTCCTTCAAAGATTACCTAGTTTTGCATAAACTATATATATATATATATATATATATATATATATATACTCTCCCGTCGAATTCGACGTATGAGGGTCAAGCAGATCAGAGATTTGATTATAGTGGTGAACGTTTCGCGCAGGACCATCCACACTTTTTGAAGGGCCAAATACAGAGACCTGTTGTACTACAAGCCACAAGGTCCCCAAACGACCCTCCGCAGGTTTTGAATTCAGAGTTGTCCTCCTAGACCAGTTGCCATTCAAGGCTATAGAATCCAGTCTGTCTTGCTATTTACCCATAGCTGGAGGGAGAGGAAGAAGATTCACACATTTCCCAAGGATATTAGCACGTAAGTGAATGTAATGGATTTGACTGATATTCGAACTCGGCTCTCCGATTTCTCAATCCGCTATCCATTACTCCACCGTGCCTCTCTCTCTATATATATATATATTTGTGTATTTAGGCAGCAGTCCTTCTTTCATGCACATTTCATTGAATACGACAGACACGGTGCTTTTTATTTACTTTTTTTACACAATTTCTAGTGTGATCTAATATTTTTTTCGGATGATAAATTATATAAAAACTGTCCCAATGTTACAATATATTTTGGAAAAAATATTATCGGCAATACATTTTTGAAAACAAAAATATTACCAGCAATACATTGGGCACTAGACAAAATCCCTCTTTGCAAAAATACATCAATGAAACCTGATCTACAAACTGTTTTTTTACAAAGAATGCATTTTCGTACGGGCGTATCCTAAAAATCTTTTCGCATTAAATAACCCATTGAGATTAATATGCCGTAAAACAAAAAACACTGAATCAAGTCTGTCGTCTTAGGTATGACGCTAAACTTTATCCGATCGGGAGATTGGAGGTTTTGTGGTGCGTTTGAAGGTCCGTTCTAATGACTCAGATCGGGATTCCCTGAAATTTACTCGAATCGATATGCATCTGATGAGGGCCGTATCTTACAACAACCGAAACATTGTGATAACAACAATAGAGATGAGGACAATAACTCGAATGTAAATAGTGTAAATAATGATAACTGCTCATCTCAGAAGTTCAGATAGAAATTCTCCATCATTTACTGTCATGCAGGAAGATAGATAAAAAGTGACATATTAGAATTCTCTGCTTTGTTTCTCACGAAATATTCCTGTGTCTTAATATTTTGCTTAGTTTCTGATAGGCATCTTTCATTATAGTAACCCGGCTTCGGATCCCTGTGTCATATATACAACCCTTTGTTATTAACCTATCCATCTTACTGGAATCTGAAGTTTTTAATTCGAAATTTTGGTTGCCCCTGACGATCATGTACTCTGTTTTCGTATAGTCTTTTTTTTAATATATAACTGATGAAAATTATAAATAAATAAATGATGAAAAATTTTAGTTTGTTTTATTTTGTTTTACGGCATATCAGCCTCAACGGGTTATTTAATACCGACAAGATTTTGGGGATAGGAACAGAATATTTATTCTTTGTAAGAAATTAGTTTGTAAATCAGGTTTCATTGACGTAATATTTTTTTCAAAAATGTATTGCTGGTACTATAAATAATTTTTTTTATATATTTTCATAGTGTTTTGACCCCAGTTTGGGTGTTAACTATTTGCCCATAGTTAGGGCCCTAACAGGTACTACCACCCCGAACCTATGGACAACTACCAGTGGAATGAGAACAGTCTACTCTACCCCCACAGATCGTCTCACTATACAGTTTTCCATGCTGTCATTTTGTTTTCCATTATATAACCAATATTCGAATATATATATATATATATATATATATATATATATACACTGCGTGCCAAATTATTATCGAGATAACTTTTTTCTAATATTTCAAAAACTGCCCAATCAATTCACACAAAATTTTCACACAATGTTGGCAACACTGACTTGCGCAATCACAGAAATTTTCGTACTGATCTGCGCAAGGTAAACAAACTGGCGCCATATTTGTTATCAGCACTGGGATTTGAGCGTGCCAAATTATTAGAAAAGTGTAAGAATTTAGTGAAAGATGGGCCATAAAAGCAGTTTAAGTGATGCTGAAAAGAAAGCTATTACCTCAGAACTTTCAAAAGGTAAATCTACCCTAGAAATTTCTAAAATGATAGGGAGGCCTCATCAAAGAGTGAAAAAGTTCACCGCCGACCCTACACAAGTAAGCAAAAGGGCAGATAAAGGCAAGTCGAGGGTTATTTCCCGTCGTCTCATGTCGCAACTTAAACGAGAGGCCACGAATAACCCTGGACTTACCAGTCAAGACCTTTTCAGTCGCATTGGGGATCCTACTGTGTCTAAAAGTACTCGCTGTCGGTATCTGAGGGAAATAGCAACAACAGTCAAACTTGTATCGAAGCCTCCGTTGACGAGAAATCACATTCAAAATCGATTGAAATGGGCCGAGGACAATATGAAGATTGACTTCTCTAAAGTTTTGTTCACAGACGAAACTCGAGCAACACTTGATGGGCCAGATAGATGGTGCAAAGGCTGGGTAATGAACGGACAGAATCGCCATCAGCGTTTGAGGCACCAACAATGCGGTGGAGGCATAATGATCTGGGGTGGTATTATTGGAAAAACATTAGTGGGACCATGGAGAATACCAGATGGCGTCAAAATGACTGCTGATGCATACATAGCATAGAAGGAGCATCTTGAACCGTGGATGAAAAGGCAAAGAATTGCCTTCAGAAGAGCCATTGTTTTATGCAAGATAATGCACCCTCACATGCTGCTCACAAGGCTACTGAATATTTGAAACAGGCTTCGATGGACCTCGAAAAATGAAGTGGCCAGCAAATTCTCCGGATTTGAACCCAATCGAAAACCTTTGGAGCGTCATGAAGTGAAGACTGTACGCCAACGGATGACAATTCAGGAGCAACGCTGAGATGTGGAAAGCAATTCTTGACATATCTCACGGCATTACAGCAGATGACATCCTACAATTAACAAATTCTATGGATCGTCGACTTCTTCAAAACAGGGAAAGCACATTCCCTATTAATTTGTTTAAAACTGTGCATTTGTTTTTATCTGTTATTATTTGTTTGAATATCTTATTTATTAGCTTCTTTTAATCATAAACATTCACGTTCAACATTGATAAACGTTTTGTTTGGTCAGTTCTGGGAATTTTACTAAACCTTTCTAATAATTTGGCACCGCGCTGATAACAAATATGGTACCAGTTTGTTTACATTGCGAAGGTCAGTACGAAAATTTCAGTGATTGCGCAGGTCAGTGTTGCCAACATTGTGTGAAAATTTTGTGTGAATTGATTGGACAGTTTTTGAAATATTAAAAAAAAGATATCTCGATAATAATTTGGCACGTAGTGTATATATATATATATATATATATATATATATATATATATTGTGTATTTAGGCAGCAATCCTTCATTTATGTATGCTTCATTAAAAATGACAGACAAGGTACTACCGTTAAGCTTTTTTATTTAATTTTTCTTGTGTTCGAACAACTAGTAGAGAACACAATCATAATAACCTCATCAAACTGTAAAAAAAAAGATTAAAAATAATGGAAGCCCTGGTAGTATAAAAGAAAAAAACAACTCTGAACAATATTAACTGCGAACTAGGCCACAAGTGGAACTAGTGCATATGATCAATAGCTAAAGATGGTGGGAAAATGATCGGTTCTCCATATCGCCTCAGCAAGGCCCTCACTCTTCCTGCTCACCACTAAACTTACACGAGACAGATCAGGCCGAAAATGGTGTACTGCTGCGATATGTTGGTGGGAGATGCCTAAGCTTCACTTTTCACTGTCGACAGAGTCCAAAAGCGCCTCCGCATCATTATAGGCGACGAATTATTTTCCATCCTACAACCACTTTCCCCATAGACGAAATGACGTATGTCTCTCACTGCTTTATCGCTATTTCCATGGAAAGTGTTCAGACAAACTGCACTCTTCAGTTCCACCAGTTCTAACTTTCACAACTAAGAACCTCCTTGCAAGGTTCTTTTTTTTTTTTTTTACACAGAGGATGAGTGTTTTTATGAGATGTTGATAACTATCTCGATTGATTTATGCGCTGAATTGTTTTTATAGTGGACAAATCTTTACAAATTACTTGAGGAATATACCGTGAGCGCCTTTTTTATATAATTTGTTTAACTGTCCAGTAATCTCCAAAAGCTAGGAAAATATTCTATGTAATCTAATGTTTTCTTGAATTTTACGTACTTTGCTTTTCAATTGTCTATAGATACTGCTCTTATTATCTGATAATCTTGTGTTTGAACTTTCGTATTTGCAAAAACGGAACGCACAAAAGAACATTCAAAATTCTTTAAAATATGTCAATAAAGTTTTCTATTATATGATTAGTAAATATAGTTTTTGTTTAATAATAATATTATCTAACCGATACATATTCATGCAAATTTTTAAAATTTAAAATCTTTAAAACAATTATTTTTATAATTAAAATGGTATTTTTCTTACAACAATCTTCCATAAAACTGAAAACAATTATTTGTTTTTTTTACGCCAATTCCAGTCCATAATATTTTTCTTACGACTGTAATATCCATGACATTTTTTACACCAACAGTGTCTATAATATTTTTCTTACACCAATAGTGTCCATAATATTTTTCTCACGCCAGTAATGTCCATGATATTTTTCTTACACCAATAGTGTCCATAATATTTTTCTTACACCAATAGTGTCCATAATTTTTCTTACGCCAGTACAACCATAATAGTGTCCATAATATTTTCCTTACACCAATAGTCCATAATATTTTTTTCAAACCAATAAATGTCCATGATATTTTCTTATGCCAATAGTGTCCATAATATATCTGATTTATAAAAATTGTGTCCACAATACTTTCCTCACGAAATTAAAATTTTTACGCCAGATGTCCATGGTAAAGTTCTTATGGTTTTAAATAGGATTAAAAAATATAATTTAATAATTAAAAAATCCTTTCCTCTTAATAATAACATAAAGTTTTTCTGTGGCATTTTTTCATCTTGTATGCTTACAGTATCCATTCAGGGTCCATCTTTTCAGGTCCATAATTTTTACGCCAGTTGTCCATGATATTATTATTACAACAATAGGAGAATGGTATTTTTCTTGCACCAATAGTTATCTACGACTGTAATATCCCACCAACAGAAAATTTTTATAGAATTTTCTCACGCAAATGTCCAGAATTTTTCACACCAATAGTGTCCAACATTTTTCTTACAAACCATAGTGATCGGTCGAGGCCCGCATTAACAATCGACATAAAAGAAATTAAAAGTTTGCGACCCATTGAATAGTTAAAAAATATAATTTAATAATTAAAAATTTCCTTTACGAAAAAAAAAGTAGTTCTGTGGCATCGTGTATGCTCATTTTCGGATCTTTTCAGGTACCTATTTTAAAGTATTTGAGAGAGATGGTGCGATTACAAAAACTTTATGAAGAAAGAGAAGCACAATATAACTGCTGCCGGAAGGAGATGATGATGATGATGATGATGATGATGATGATGATGATGATTTTAAATGATGATGATGATGAATAATAATAAGTTATTTTAAAAAATAACTTCTTCAACTAGACAATATGAATACATTATTGATTTGTCATGTAGTTCTTAAAGTAAAAAGACTTTTCTTGTTTTAAGTATAATTGTGGAAATAAAAATTATTAAAATTTAAGATTTTTGAATGAAATTTTTTAAAATATTATTTTTTGAATTTGAGTATAAATTTGAAAGTAAAAAATATATAAAAATGTTATCAATTGTGGATGTAAATCTTCAAAGATATAGTTGAGAATTTGGATATAAATTTTAAAACAAAAGATATTAAAATGTTTTGGATTTGCGATGCAATTCTCAAAGTAAAATATAACAAACTTGCAAAGTAAATCCTCCAGCAAAATGTATAAAATATTCATTTTGTTCTTTTTAAAATTCAAATAAAATCCCATACATATTCATTTTCCCCTAAATGCTACATGCATTATATATATATATATATATATATATATATATATATATATATATATATATATATATACACGAGTTTTAGTTTATTTTATCCGTCTCTTAAAGGCGATCTCTCGATATCGACGTATTGTTTTTTTTTGTTTTTTTTTGTTTATCTGTGCTATGCTATTGGCCACGTTAGACATTCAAAGGTACGTCAATAATTGAGGGAGATGACCCCCACCGGTGGTAGGTTGAAAACTCAGACACGAATTCCGGCGGCTTTTGGTGGCTCTAACCTCTGCATACGAAACATAACTGTTGTGAGACCGTAACATACCTACAACATGGACTCTTCCAGGATTATATAAAGTATGCGATATAATACTCTAGGAGAAGAGGGGGAAAGAGAGAGAGAGGGAGTATTCTAATACCGTAGGATCAGCTGCGTACGACAATCAATATTGGACATTAGCACATAGTAAGCTCCGCTTACACTTACACTATCTTTGTAACCTTTTTGTTTAATATATCTTTCTTACCTCTAATCCGTGTTCCGTGTTTTCCTTCCGTGGTCCCAACTTTGGGCCCACATCAATAACCAACAAACCTTAGATAATCCAATTTTTCATTACCTACCACCATTTGGCTGATTGGAATCTGTCACTCAATAGTAATAGTGCACCTAACTTTAAACTAACCGTGAAAATCTGCGAGGATTACAATTATTGAAGATATTCGGCTCAGCCCTAAACAAACGGAGATAGATAGATAGATAGATAGATAGATAGATAGATAGATAACAGATACTGAGACAGGCAGATAGATACATATAAACATATCAAGGTAGATGTGACGTCCCTACAGCCTTCGCTCGCTCCTCGCTGCTTCGTTCGGGTGTCGCCGCTCCAAACGTGACGTCCGCCTGTCTGCGTCAGTCGTGCTGTTCCGTCCTGTGACGGCCAACTGGCTTGGTATTGGTCGCGGCACCCAAATGTGACGTTCTAACCTTTTGGTGATTCGGATGGGAATCTGGTCAGATCCGATATCAACCTTGTCGTTCCCAAATTGCTTCCAACGTTTGGTTACCGAAGTAACTGCGTTGATCTCCAGTCCGCCTACCCACGTTGTGAATTGATCTTAGGCAGACGAAATCAATCAGTCGTTGGGGCCGTAATGCAAGTTGAGTTCAAATGAGGGTGGTATCGCACAAATATGTGTAAAAGAAAAGAAAATAATAACTCAGAAGTTCAAGGTATCAAAAAAAAGGATAACAATACTTTATATCTGGTTGCTGGATACATAGGGCCGCGTCTGTCTCCCGACCCGCTATATGGATTGTGACACGTTGTTTTTGTTAGGTGAGTTTTAACATCTTAAGTTGTCTGTTCTTTAAGAAACCGGCTCTTGGTGTGTCTTCGGGCGATTTTTGGTGGTATGGATCTAAGTCGCTCTTCAAAAATAAATTGTTCTTGGATTGAAGATGAGTTCGGAAGTTGCGCGAATCTTTCAAGTCAGCTAATGCGAGGCGGGACCCATTTCATCTGCGAACTGGAAGCTGATCCGAACTGGACTGAACTGGGAAACTCTCTCGGAAACTCTCTGGGAAAACTCTGATTTTCGCTCGCTGCGACTTTGCTTATATGGACGCCGACCAAAACAGGGGTGGGCTTTGTTGGGGTTTGAGGTTCCTTGATAATTCCAAATCCACAATTTTCGTTTTCAGTCAAAAATTTATTATTTCCATTTTTGGAAGTCTTCTCTTACCCCTACCTTCAGAGGGCGTCGACGATCCTCCCACTTCTTCGCAGTAACATCTTATACCTATCCTCTCTAAGGAGTAGTGGCAGGACTCCTCCCCTGCATCACATGATCACCTCCACCTGGCTCGCGTTAATATTCATCCAATGGTCGATCAACAGTGTGGGCGTGACCAGACTAGCCTTGTTTCTTAAAAAAATATCTTGCTCAAAGAAAAAAAAAAGAATTATCTCCTCTTTTTTTCTTTTTTTTTTCTATTTCCTTTCCTTCTTTTCTTTTCTATTCTCTCTTCTTCTCTGGCCGCCAACAGAACAATGTGACCAGTAGTGTGATAACCTCAATTCGCATCTGGACTTCGTCAGTCAGATTTTCGCCAATTATCATCAGAATGGGTGGTCGTCCAGCAATTACGGCCAACCCTTCCGATAATATTGTTTCGCTCTTATCGCTACATTCTAACAACACCCAGACATTGTCTAACGATATCTTTCCCTCGACAAAGACTTAACCTATTTTCCTTTGTTTTCGTTAGCTCGTGGGTGGTCAGGGCAGTCCCGTGACACAGTTAAATGTTTATCTATTCTGTCCCGGAGTTTAGCTAGCCGATCTGGAATTTGTCAATTAGATTTTCGCCAGCACCAAGTGGCTGTTATCTATTCCCGATAATATAAGCCCGCCACCGCGACACAGTCAATTTTTATCTATTTAGAATTTTCTGCAATGCCAATGAAACCTTTCACCATTTGTCACTATCAAAATTTCATTTCTTTCCCTTCTTTTCTTCCTTTTCTTTGCTTCCCAAATGGTGTCACGTAGATATGAAAATATTTCGATAGATAGATGGATAGATATGAACATATCTAGATAGATATGAAAATATTTCGATAGATATATAGATAGACATACAGACAGACAGATAGATAGATAGATAGATAGATAGATAGATAGATAGATAGATATCAGGTTATCCCATAAGTTCTGTGCGAATTTTAACTTTTTGTTAAAATGAACGAAATTTAAAAAGTATTTTATAATGTCTAATGTGTTTTTGTATTAAGATGCATTTAAACTGGTCAAATTTTATTTCAGAGAACAATAAAATTGAATTTTGTTTGATTAAAGCCCTGCTAACATGGAAGTACCCAAGAATCATTAGAGGCACATAATGCTTTATGAGTTCAAGAAAGGAAACTCAGCAGCCGAAGAGGCTAGAAACATTCACTCAGTTTATGGAGAGGAATGTGAATGAAAGAACTTGCAGAAGATGGTTTGCAAAATTCAGAGGTGGAGATTTCACCCTTGAAGATGAAGATCGAACTGGACGTCCAGTTGAGTTTGATGAAAAGCTTCTTGAAGCAGCCCTTGAAGAAAATCCTGCTTTATCAGTTGAGGAATTGGCAGTGGTTCTCAGTTCAAACCATACAACTGTTCATCGTCATCTTCAACAACTTGAAAAGTTCCTAAACTTGGAAAATGGGTGCCTCATGAATTGTCTGAAAACAACCTCAAATCCCGAGTAGACATCTGCTCTTCTCTCCATTCTCGCCAACTTGTTTCAATTTTTTTGGATAGACTTGTGATTGGCGACGAAAAAATGGATCTTTTTATCAAAATGTTTCGTATACAGTGGCTTGGTAAAGGGAAGGACCCGCCAAGAGAAGGGAATTCACGGGCAAAATGTTATTCTTTCAATCTGGTGGGATCGCCAAGAAATTTGAATTCTTACCACCCAATGCAACAATTAATGCTCAAATATACTGTCAGCAATTAGAGCGTTTGAACCAAGCTTTGAGGAAAAAAAAGACCTGCTCTAGTGAATCGAAAAGAGATCATGTTTCATCAGGACAATGCGCGACCCCACACAGCAAGAATCACGTCACAAAAGATTGAAGAACTTGGTTGGGGGAAAATTCCTCATCCACCTTATTCTCCCGATCTTGCTCCTTCAGACTACCATTTATTCGTAGCTTACAGAATAATTTGGAAGAAACAGCTTTTGTAACACAGGAAGAGGTTAAAACTGACATTTGTGAGTTCTTCGAATCAAAGCCAAAAGAATTTTACAGTAATGGAATTAGTAAGCTTGTTAATAGATGGAAGGAAGTCATAGATAATCTGGGAAAATACATTTTTGATTGAATCTGTAATTAAATGTAACATTTGGTCACTTGTTTTCTTTATTCAAAATTCGGACAGAACTTATGGGATGACCTGATAGATAGATAGATAGATAGATAGATAGATAGATAGATAGATAGATAGATAGATATGAACATACTGAGATAGATAGATAGATATTAGTCACATCGGTTTAAATGTCACTTGATATATATATATATATATATATATATATATATATATATATATATATATTGTTTTACGATGCATGTGAACAGAATGAAATAGATTGATATGAAGAGATAAATAAACGGAAAGAAAAAGACAATGGTAATATCCAACCAAGTCTATGTGCTATGCACAATAATTCCAACCCTCTTTTGATTCATATGAAACTGTTGGTAATAAAATCTGCTCCCTTGACGGTCATTGAGCGACCAGTTTCGATTGTGTCCCTTCGTATTGAATGGTTATCGTCCTTGGAACAACATTAAACGCTAAGAAAACCGCGTCGCCCGCTTGTCTTTCTCTTCGCCATTGTCTTGGTGTTGAGTGAAGCATGCAAGCATCATTTGTCAATGAAAGACGGCGCCGACCTCGCTGCAGACTCGTCATTTCTCAATACTTGAATGGTCAATGCTGAGGCGACAACAATGGACACAACTGTGTTCAAAAATCTATCAGAATAGGAAGCACACTGCCTCCTTGCGTGCGTACATGTGTGTCCATATATGCAGGCGCACGGACGAAAAATTTCTAAAACCTCATACGTACTTATCAGTGCATGTGTAATTGGATTTATTTATAAAACTCTAACCATATAAGTATATGTGGAGAAAAACATTCGGAGAAATTGGTTAGCGCGGTTATTTTGGTCAACCGTTAATGCTAAGCAGAGGGGTTCAATCTTCACTGGGTGATTGGTAAAAACATTCTCAACAAGGAATGACATGGAAAATTAGTCAACCTAGTTAAATAGAGGCCCGGCGTAAGGTAATGGTTAACGAGGATAGTCTGGTTGGCCATTGCTACTGAATAGAGAGTTTGATCCTCACTGGGTGACCCATAGCAACATTCGACATTAAATAAACTAACAAGGTTTGATATATAAAATCGGCCTACCTAACTGTTGTAAAGGGTTACTGTATGAGGAATAATCAAAACGGAGGTTGGAAATGAAATGATAATCTTTATAACATCAACAAAATACAATACTCGCCAGCGGCGTGAAGTAGGTAAACCACTGCTAGTGATGGACTACTTAGACAGCATATTACCCCCTACTTACAATAATATACAGCGTATTTATGAGGATTGGGACATACTCATTAGTGTTAATAAATATGGTATATAGCAGTAACATAACCATAAATGTGGATATCATACAGATATACAAATATTTATGAAGTCCAGAATGTAGGGCTGAAAGGGGAAACCGCTCTTCAAAATAGGAATTAAAAATCTTAGCTTTTTACCTGTGCTCTAAATTCGACAGCATCTAAGTGACCAAAGCAGACTATTGACACGAATATTTTTCATGCTGTCTCTATTCAGAGAGAAGGGGATAATGTGTCTCCACAGTTTCCTTTTCTTTTTTTCACCAGATTTACCGTTGATGTGTTAACGGCCATCATTGAATTTGTATACCAGACTCTAAATAAGGACGGCGAATCTCGAGCTGTTGCTCTAGATATCTCGAAGACGTTCGACAGGGTTTGACATGTTGACCTTCCACGCAAGATTCAATTCTACAGGGTCATAGGGAGGAATGTTTGATTTAAAATCAATCGTTTCCATCAAATTGTGAAATGAAGATAGTTTTGAACGGGCTCACTTCCAGATCATTTCATACCAACGAGGTTGACACCCCAAGGCTTTATCCCGACTCCTACGCTGTTTCTGATCTTCATCAATGATCTTCCTGATGTCATCAGTTCAAAAGTAGGTATTTATGTAGATGACATTACCATTTACTCATCTCTTAATACGAAACCTGCCAGAGCTGACAAAGTTTATCTTTGCCGCTGCTCTTTAAAAGAACTTCCAGTCAGTGCTTAACTGGGACAGGAAACGGCTTGTAAATGTTAACACCTCCAAAAGAAAAAAAAAAGGAGAGCAATACACAGTGGGTACTTAGCCTCACGTTTTCCACTGACTTGAAGTGGAATGTCTATATCGAAGCAGTAGCTGCATCTATTGCAAGGAAATTTGGACCACTGTGTCATGCCAGAATATATTTTTCGTCTGAATCCATTTTGCACATTTGAAAATCGGCAATTCATCTGTGCATTGAATACTGTTGCCATATCTAGTCTAGTGCTCCTGCTGTACATATCGAAATTCTTGACAAAATCCAAAGAAAAATCTGTAATTTAATCGATTTTGACAAGGCATCACAACTTCAATCACTTTCTCACCGACGTGACGTGGCTTCCCTCTGTCTTTTCTAGAAAGGTTTCCCCACCCCCCGATGCTCTGGCTACATGGATTTAAAAGTGCTGCTGGATTGGGATCAAGGCCCCACCTCTTTACTTTTGAAATAGTTAAATGCAAACACCATTTCTACTCGAATTTTCTTTTCTGCCACTTTCCCACTTTCTGTTTCTTTGCTTCCCTGATAAATAAAAGCATCAAAAGTTTAAATACAACATCAATCGCTATCATCTGCCTTCTTGAATCACGTTCATCTTTTGTTCTTTCCTTAATCTTCCCTATACTCAGTGGTCTCTTTTTCACTTTCATTCCCTGTTAAACCCTGCGCTCTGGTGGCATTCCCGCCTTGCATGAGGTGAAATGATAAAAAAAATATCTGTAAATCGCTATGCATTCATAGGAAATGTAATGAAATAGTTTCCCGTTGATTTTTCTAAGGTCTTGAATTCTAACTTTTACTTCGTAGTGCAGTTTCCCCCTAAGACTAGCGAGTGCAGTTCGCTTTATTATTTAACCCGCACATAGGGGAAAAAACTCTGATTCTGCTTTATTGGCCAATAATCGTTACACTGCACACACATTCATCTTATATACATATACACATGCATAATTGTGATGGTAATATTAGCCAATTCCTTATAAGAAAATTAACCAAGCATTTACTTTGCTGTCGATTGCTGCTACTGCTGAATCTCATGCCATGAAGTCATCGAACCCATGTGAGCCACCTGGTCCCTCCACCTCTCTGTCGGTTGACATTCATAAAATCTTTCCGTTTTTCAGGAAAATAGGTTTTTCGTGCCTGTTCGCTGTTAACGCTCTTTCCAGTATTAGTCGGGGTTTCCTTCCTTGGCTTTTGTTTGGGGTTGTGTGGAACGTCAACATCGTAATTATGTCATTACCCTTTCTTCGAGTTGCATGGGCTAACCTTTTTTAGTTCTTGCTGTTTTCGAAAGTACAAAAGTGAAGCGCTTTCTATTATCTGGTGCAGTTATTTGCTTGCTTTGTGAGGTTTGAATCAGGGTGTTCCTCGACGTCTCACCCGCTCGAAACCATTTCTGTGCACTGACCTAAGAAGGCGGTTGCATAAAGTAGACATTTTAGATATTTCTGAACGGATCCGCCGCTGTGTATGGCATCCATATGAAAGTCACCATCTTACGATGTTATTTAAGAGTATAATGAAAAATACATCCAGCAACAAGGGCTCTTATCGAGAGATTGAAGGTTTTCAGGAACTTGAAATCATATCTAGATTGCTATTGTTCCTAGGTCCACTCTGACTAGGGGTGCTAGCACATTTTAGCTTCCCAGCTGTGTGCAAATAATGAACAAAAGTAATTATTCGGTTTAGCAAAATTATAATTACTGCTTTTAAACACACACTTTCGCCGACTTTCCCCGATCTCTCATATCTGCTCTGAAATTGTTGCCTAACATAAACAATGTTTTGTTTTGTTTTGTTTTGCGGAATATCAGCCTCAATGGGTTATTTAATGCCGTCAACTTTTTTTTTCCTGGTAATATTTTTGTTTTGTCAAAAATCTATTTCTGGCAATATTTTTTCCTCACAAACGTATAACTGGTAATATTATTTTTTCAAAAACATATAGCTGGTAATAGTTTTTTTTTTCAAATTTCTGGTAATATTTTTTTTACAAAGTATTTCTGATATTAAAACCTATTTTTAAATATTTATAATGCTTTTTACCTCAGTTACGGGGTTAACTATTTGCCCATAGCTGGGACCCTAACAGGTGCTACCACCCCGGGTCAGGGTGGACCTGGGAACACCAGCAATTAAGAGGCGGTTCCACGCTCCTCAAAACCTCCTGATCGGAGGCCTTGCTGTTGGAGGTAGTTTATCGTCCTACCCAGGACGGGGATGTAGTTTATCGTCATACCCAGGACGACGTAAACAATGACAACATATTATATGAAATGGATTAAATCCAACAACTATTTTAAATATTTTCTGTTTCTATGGATGCACTTATTTGAGTAAATGCGCTGTTTTTTTAATTAAACAGTATTAGCTACATTTGCCGGTGTGGCAGTTCGAGAAATGACGCTTTCCGTGTAGGAATACAGGTTCGATTCCTGTGGGAGAACGCATATTTTCTGCGAAATTTCGTTAGAAACAAAGGAAAAAAGATCACTTGACTTTTTAGGTGATATCTGTCCTCCTATATGACAGTGAATTCTGGACACTCTTCTGAAAGATGAAGAAAAGACTTGAAGCAGTAGTAAGGTGGTTCCACAGAAAGATGCTAAGCATACAATGGACCGAACATGTGAACAACGATTAGGTTTACAGAAAATGGAAACAAAAAGAAAACTTATACTTAACACCAGGAAGAGACAGGGAAAATTTTTGGGTCACATAATGAGAAAAGAGGGCTTGGAAAAGACGATACTCAAAGGGACAGAGGAAAACAACGCATAATATACTTTTCGCGATTGATAAAGTCGATAGCGGAACAGGATTTAGAAATAAAGAAGAGACAGAATTTGTTTAGAGCTGCAAGGAAAAAGAACATGTCGAGAACTATGATATTCTGAAGGAACATGAAGAATTGGGTATTCATTGTAGAAGTCAAATGACTTACCTGCTAACATGGCTGCCTTCTTGTCTCTTTGTACAGTCAAGCCAGCCAAACTACCTTATTTATAGGAGAGTACCTAATACAGCATGTGGGTTGGTCCATACATTCATAGCTATATTAAACTGCAGATGAACGTTTTTTTTGCCATATAAAAATGTGGGTCCTTTCATGTCAGCCTGTCTTTACATCTTCACCCGCCGGCGAGTGCCCGCCCTTAGCTACGCCTCCGCTAAAGAGACTAGTCATAACCTCCCTCCTTAGTGAACGTTCTAGAAAAATAGCCTCAAGCCAAACATACAATAAATTCCGATATTTAGTAACCTAACATGACATGCATTTTTATGTTGCATGAATTTTCTACTTGACTTTCTTTCTAACTCCTTCCATTATGAAGAAAGTTTTAATTCATGTTTTACAAATAAAACAATAATACATTGATTCCACGCGAAACTGAGTAAGATTAGCTGTCACGATGAGCGACCGACAAATGGAAGTTAAAGGATTTTCTATCATAACTCTAGTCACGAAATGAGTCAGGATTCCATACTCAACAGAAAACCAGTGCGGGTTTTGGCGCTTCTACGATGAAACATTATATTTGAATCTCTTTGAGTGGACGCTCATACGAAGAAAATAATTTGCCTGAAATTCACGGTGGGCAGAGATCACTGGAAACACAAATACTCGATGTGCATCATTTGGGAGTTTGCGCACTACGCAGTGAGGTCACGTGATATATCGCAGACTACATTGCTGATTGTTACGACAGGCACCGGGGAAACTTGATGGAGCCTACAATTTATGACAGCCACAGGCACGAGGAGACGAGAATAAGAAAGAAAGAAAGAAAGAAAGAAAGAAAGAAAGAAAGAAAGAAAGAAAGAAAGAAAAATTAATTAATAAAAGTGAGGAAAAACTGAAACATTAATGGAGATAAACGGAAGATTAAGAAAGAAAGAAAGAAAAAAAGAAAGAAAGAAAGAAAGAAAGAAAGAAAGAAAGAAAGAATAATTAATAGAAAGTGAGGAAAAACTGAAACACTAATGGAGGCAAACGGAAAGTTAAGAAAGAAAGAAAGAAAGAAAGAAAGAAAGAACGAATAATTAATAGAAAGAGAGGAAAAACTGAAACATTAATGGGGATAAGCGGAAGATTAAGAAAGAAAGAAAGAAAGAAAGAAAGAAAGAAAGAAAGAAAGAAAGAAAGAAAGAATAATTAATAGAAAGTGAGGAAAAACTGAAACACTAATGGAGGCAAACGGAAAGTTAAGAAAGAAAGAAAGAAAGAAAGAAAGAAAGAAAGAAAGAATAATTAATAGAAAGTGAGGAAAAACTGAAACATTAATGGAGATAAACGGAAGATTAAGAAAGAAAGAAAGAAAGAAAGAAAGAAAGAAAGAAAGAAAGAAAGAAAGAATAATTAATAGGAAGAGAGGAAAACTGAAACACTAATGGAGGCAAACGGAAAGTTAAGAAAGAAAGAAAGAAAGAAAGAAAGAAAGAAAGAAAGAAAGAAAGAAAGAACGAATAATTAATAGAAAGTGAGGAAAAACTGAAACATTAATGGAGATAAGCGGAAGATTAAGAAAGAAAGAAAGAAAGAAAGAATAATTAATAGAAAGAGAGGAAAAACTGAGACACTAATGGAGGCAAACGGAAGATTAACATAGAAAGAAAGGCTAATTAACGGAAGAAAGAATTATCTGAAAAATATGAAGTGAAGAAAAACCGAACGAAATAAAAAAGAAAAAAAGTTAGCGAGGGGATAAAATTTACGAGAAAAAAAACAAAACAAAAACAGATAGCAGCGAAAAAGAATGTCGTCTGATATTCAGGAGGACGAATAACACAATTCCTTTCATCCACTTAAACAAGAAGCTTGAAAAGGACAGAGAAATACAGAAATATAAACAACAAATTTTGATCTCTAAGTGAATAATGAAAGAAATGAACAGAAAGATCAATAAGGAGGAAAAAATAAATGAAGGAAAAATGTTGGAAATATCCGAAGATATAAGAAAAATGACTCGAACAAAAAACAAATCAAAAGGAAAGAATGAAAAAACGTCACGAAAGAAGGTAAAAAGATGAGAATGAAAGAAAAAGAAAGAAGCATCGACAGAAAGAATATATAGAAAGGGGATATATTAAAAATGAAGAAAAATGAAAAAGAAGGAAAACGGAAGGAAAGAAAGAAGGAAGAAAGCAAGGAAGGAAGGCGAGACGGAAAAAAGGAATGAAAAACAGTATGATTGAAGGTATAAAGAGGGGAGTGGAGGAAAAGGAAAGAAACAACGAAAGAAAAGACATATAAATACGGGATATATTAAAAATGAAGAAAAAATGAAAAAGAATGAAAACAGAAGAAAGGAAGAAGGAAGGAAAGAACGAAAAACGATATGAATGAAGGTATAAAGATGGCAATGAAAGAAAAAGAAAGAAACGATGAAAGAAAGTACATATAGAAAGGAGATATATTCAAAATGAAGAAAAACGAAAAAAAAACAGAAGGAATGAACCAAGGAAGAAAGAATGAAAAACAGTATGAATAAAGTTATAAAGATAGGAATGGAGGTAAAAGAAGAAAAGCAACGAAAGAAATGGCATATTAAAGGGGATATATTAAATCTGAAGAAAAATGAAAAAGTAGGAAAGAAGGAAAGAAAAAAGGAAAGAAGGAATGAAAAACAGTATGAACGAAGGTATATAAAGATGGAAATGAAGGAAATAGAAAGAAACAACGAAAGAAAGGGCATATAGAAAGGGGATATATTAAAAAATGAAAAAGAAAGGAAGGAAGGAAGGAAGTAAGAAAGGAAGGATGGAAAAAAGAATGAAAAAGAGTATGAGCGAAAGTATATAAAGATTGGAAGGAAAGAAAAAGGAAGAAACAATGAAAGGAAGTACATACAAAAGGGGGATATATTAAAAATAAAGAAAAATGAAAAAGAAGGAAAACGGAAGGAAGGAAGCAAGGAAAGAAAGAAGGAAGGAATGGAGCAAGGAAGGAAAGAAAGAAATCTGTATAAATGAAGGTATGAAGATGCGGATGGAGGTAAAAGAACGAATGAAACGGCATAGAGAAAGGGGATATGTTAAAAATGAAGGAAAATAAAAAGGAACGAAGGAACGAAGGAAGGGACAAAGGAAGAAGAAAGGAACAAAGGGAGGAAAGAACGAAGGAACGAAGGAAGGAACAAAGGAACTAAGGAAGGAACGAAGGAAAGAAAGAACGAAGGAACGATGGAAGAAACGAAGGAAGGAACGAAGGAAGGAACGAACGAAGGAAGGAAAGAACGAAGGAACGAACGAAGGAACGAAGGAAGGAACGAAGAAAGGAAGGAAGGGAGCAAGGAAGGAAAGAATGAAGGAAGGGACGAAGGAACGAAGGAAGGAACGAAAGAAGGAAAGAACGAAGGAACGAAGGATGGGACGAAGGAACGAAGGAAGGAACGAAGGAAGGAAAGAACGAAGGAACGAAGGATGGGACGAAGGAACGAAGGAAGGAACGAAGGAAGGAAAAAACGAAGGAACAAAGGAAGGAACGAAGAAAGGAACGAACGAAGGAACGAAGGAACTAAGGTAGGAAAGAACGAAGGAACGAAGGATGGGATGAAATAACGAAGGAAGGAACGAAGGAAGGAAAGAACAAAGGAACGAAGGAAGGAACGAAAAAAGGAACGAAGTAACGAAGGAAAGAACGAAAGGAGAATGAAGGAAAGAACGAAGGAACGAAGGAAGGAAGAACGAACGAACGAACGAACGGAGGAAAAACTGTATGAATGGAGTTTCAAAGAAGGAAAATGTAAGGAAAAGAAGAAAGAATGAGAAAGTAGAAGATGTGATAACACTCTCAGATGTTTAACGCCTGCGTCAGTGAAATGGAAAAATTTGTCAATTTTGATTTTTTTTTTTTTTTAATTTTCACCTTCTTACTTAATAACATGTGGGATAAATCAATGTGAAAAAATAGTGCAAAATTTTCCCAGGTCCCCTCTAAGCATATAATTCTGCTTCTTCTTCCGTTAGTAAATTAGCATATTCTTTACGAACTTCCATTGCCTCAGATAAATAACGGACCTATCCGTATTGATTGCAAGGAAAGAGAGGAGAAAACGATATATGAGAGATGATTATTAGTTTTATGGAAGGTAAAAGTAAAGCGGAAAGAAAGAAGATGCGATAATGCTCACATGCATTTAACATCTGCTTCAGTGAAATAGAAAACCTTATCAATTTGTAATCTTTTCATTTGTACCCTCATACTTCTTTAAATTACTTATGATTGTTATTGCCATATTTTGTTAATCACGATGCAATAGGAGGATTTCCACGAAAATCTTGTACTCGTGTCACTCGCAAGGATCATATTCATTCGCTAAGTATTATAATTCATCAGAAATTTAAAATCGGAAGACCGTGAAATTTTCACGGGGACTGCTAGTTATTGATAATTTAATCTATTTGGTTGTTATCAGATGGCTATAGAAATTTAATTTAATTACAGATCAATAACCAGTGAAATGTTCCATGAAATTATACAGGGAAAGGTGAAAGCATATGTAACAATTACGCTTCGATATGTTAAAGAAGCAAACCAGAGATAATGGCGCATGGAACAGTAGCAGGACATTTAATAAACGAGCCGAGTAATTTTGAGATCCATACTTGCAGTACTTCAAGTCTAGGATGAAAGTCATTTGTGAAGCAAACAATAATCATGGCAATCTTTTTTTTTTTGTCTTCCGGACGTTTCTGAATAGTCGAACAATGTCAGGGAAATTTTAAATTACATCACTTTGGGTCTGATAGTGTTTAGAATATTATTCATAAGAACAGCTTCGTATTTTATATTAATATCTGTACGTCTTTTACATATGCAAGAACACATAGCAGAGTGGATAAAGGTGTTGGTTAGATCCAGTGACAGGACCAAAAGACTGTGAGTTCAATACACGGTTAATGCAGTGAAGAACTTTCAGAGGGGAATTAACAGGAGATAACTGATAACTGACATCCATTAAACACGGCACATGGAACTAGAACAGTCTATCCCAGTGAACGACATAAAGGGTTCAGTTCGACATTCCAACCAACTGAAGAAGGCCGGAGCGTACAAAGGCCGAAACGTTGTAATAAATATGGCGACAAAGATGAGAACAATAGTCCGAATAGTGTAAATAATGCAAATGTAATTATTAATTCCAATATAATTCATAACCAAAAGACGGGGGGGAGGTGAAACAGTCGGTTCATTGTACTGCTTCATAAAGTATTTAGCACCATCTGTCACGCTCTTCTCATTACAAGAGTCTGATCAGACCAAACATGGAATCTTGCTGTCATATCTTGTATGGCGCTACATAATCCTCACTTTCCAGCTTTCATAGTGTTCAAAAGCATTTATGTGATGAATTATATACAGCTTTACAGATCATTTCCCACAAACAGAAGATCGCAAGCCTTTCGCTACTCTATCGCTATTTCCATGGCAAATGTTCTGACGAGCTACATTCCTTCGTCCCACCAGTTCAGACCTTCACAGCTAGGATCAACTGTGCCATATACACAGGGTCGAATCATCCACACTTTCTTTATATCTCACCGGTAAGAAATCAAATTTAGACATCATCTTCCTAATAGCTGCTACTTTCTGGAAACAGATGCCCGAGAGGATTGTTTTATTCTTCCTTGATCATTAAAATGGTAACCTCTTCAAGTCTAGGGTCAATCATTATATATCCTACATATCCAAATAATCTACATTTACAGTCTCTCCTCATACAACAACCTCATTCAGTCAACTTCTACCTTGAAGGCACGGTGATGGATAGCGACTCAGATTGCGGAATCTGAGTTCAAATTCCAGTTGAATCCATTACATTTAGTTACTTGCTAATACCCTTAGGAAATGTATGAATCCTCTTCTCTCCAGCCTCACATGAGGGTAAATAATGCGTAGCATTAGCAGGACAGACTGGGTTCTGTAGCCATGGATGGCAACTGGTCTACCACAGAAAGAAATGGCAACCTACTGCGGGAAAAAACCTGCCTCGTTAGTCATTATCGAAAGATACATGATCGCTTCAGTGTGTATCACGCATGGCACATAACTGACTGACATTTCAGTCGAATCCATTACATTCACTTACATGCTAATACCCTTGGGAAAGGCATGAATCCTCTTCTTATCTCCCCAGCTATGGGTAAATATTAGCACAGACCGGGTTCTACATCCTTGGATGGTAACTGGTCTACTGCAGAAAGAAATGGCAACCTACTGCGGGAAAAAATCTGCCTCGTCAGTCATGTATCGAAAGATACATGATCGCCAAAGCGTGTATCACGCATCTGACATAACTGACTGACTACTTTGAAGAGCTCTTAGTCCCTGTATTGGATAGACATTTAATAACAAAGAAAAACAAGGGGTTCACTGTTTATGTAAAAAAAAAACCAACAATTCACAAAGGGAGGTTTCTATTTTTTATTACTTTTTTATGAAAACTGTTTCGACTCATTCTATCGCTACAGAAATTACTTACCTGATTTATAAGGCGCACTTTTTTTTTTACTAAAAATATCTTTTAAAATTCCTCTGCCTCTTATATGCCATATGTAGCTTTTAGATTCGCGATAGTCTGTCGAAATTAGCTACCTGGCAAATCCTATTAGCTTAGACTTAAACATGAAGGAGCAATGGAACACATGGATGACAATGCCTGATCACGACCTTACACTGACAAGACGAATAAAAAGCACCCAGCATTGCACAAGTCTCCGAATGGGTGAAGCAAACTTGGGATAATATTCTACCAGAAATTGTTGTGAAATCTTTTTAAAAGTGTGGCATTAGCAATGCTCTCAATGGAACGGAAGATGACGCATTATTTAACGACGATATATAGTATTGAAAATGAGTATAAGAGTTTTGATAACAAAGACGAATTTTATGGATTTGAAGATGAATAAAATTTTAATGGTAACTCTACTGTTTTGCTCAATTGAAATAATTGCTTGATTTTTGCTTTGTTTTCTTACCTTTGGATATAATAAATTTTTTCGTGTTCTTTTTTTCTTATTATTTTTCGTTTAATTGTAATCATGGCTTGTTTAAACAAAGTAATACCTCATAAATATAGCCTAAACTGTACCATTTACTAATAATTTTACTAATTGCTAATTTTTTTCTTGATTTTCCCTGCTGAAATTTGGATGCGTCTTATACACAAGTGCGTGTTATATGCCGTCAAATACGATAATTCCTTCCAACATGTTTTATCCTTAAAAGAGTCAGAAGAGACCAAATATGGAGTATTGCTGTTAAATCTGGGCTGGGAATGCCCAGTTATCATTTTCTACCCTGACAAAGTCTAAGATCATTTACGTAGCCTGCCGCCTCTTTCCAATAGATTACAAAGATGCCAGTCTGTCACCACTTTACCACTAAGACTCTCCATCCAGTTTTTCTATTGCGTTGACTCGTCACCCCCGATTCGGTATCCAATTAGTAAGGAAGTTTCACTCAGCATTTTTTTTATTCCAAGAACCGCTGCATTATAAAACAGACTCCCGCGTAGATACTTCCTCGATTGCTATAATCTTAACCTCTTCAAGTCAAGAATCAATGCTTAACTATCGACCATATCCACATGATCCTCACTTTCTACTTTCTACTTTTGCATCACGCATTTCATTAAATAACCCTCTACCTTGAGTGGCTCTTGTGCCTTTTTCTAGTGAAATAAAATGTAATTTGATATTACGATTGCGTTAACTCTCCTTCTTCTTCCTTAATTAGTATGCATTGCCGTGCATGTGACATTTAATGGCCGGGCCTGTGACACTTAATGGCTTTCACTTGGAAGAGAAAATGCTCCTCGGACACGGAGACAAAACAACTTCTTGCATCATAATGTGTTAGGTATTTTTTTAGTAAGGTAGAGAATTTTATAATATTCGCTAGCTTTCCGTTTCAGGATCAGGGAGTAAGCGTGTAACATATTTCTACACTTTGTGCACAGGTTTTATTTTTATTGTATAAAATAAAACTTTCATTTACGTTCTTCCGACTTCTCTCTTTTAAATGTTTTTTATTTTATTTTTTTGTTTTTCATGTTTGGGTAAATGTCTGTACCCAGAGCAGATACTCTAAAGGTTGCCCACATATACAGGGTGCGATTGTCGTCATTTTATATTTTTATTTTCGCTCATGCATGTTGTTTCACTTTGTTGACTACACAGTAGAGTAGGGACACTTGGGCATTGTCTGTGAGAAAAAAAAGAGCACCATGATGCAATTCACTCCGCCAAAAATTTTGGAAACGACATACTGTAGTGCTTGGCATTTGCGCCGAAATTTCAAATACAAACATTTCAGACTGTTTGGGTGTCAATGCAGAGGATTCGGAAAGAGTTGGATGAGTCTAATGGTGATTATGAAGGTATTTGGAGTGATCACAAGTGATGGTGACATTATGCATTCATTCATCTTCCCACAGGGTCTCAGTCTCAACACACAACTCTACATTAAGTGTCTGGTAGTGCTGTCCTGAGTCAAGAGGGTGGCTGCTGGAAGACCGTATGTCTAGCAACAGGACTCTGCACCATGTCACACAAGCAGGAGAACCGAATCATGACTGTCAGATAATTTCTGTGACCACATCACCCCTTATATATGGCCACCCAATTATCATTTTCAACCCACCTTGATTATTATGTGGGGCGCGCAGTTGTACGAGAGACCAAAACTCGCTGTAAGACTAAAGATCAACTGAAGGCAAGGATTTTGGCAGCATTCACCAACTTAAACAAGGAGACTGCCCAGAACAGATGCAGGAGATTCCGGAGGCCGTGGTTGAAGCCAGTGGTTATTTTATTGAATAAATTTACTGTTTAATATTCAAGATATTTTTTTGTAATTTTGGTAAATATATATGTTAAAATCAGATGTCAGTGCTATTTTCATTTTTGCGTAATTTAGACGACAATTTATACATCGCACTATATATATATATATATATATATATATATATATAGAGAGAGAGAGAGAGAGATAGATAATATTAGTGGTCAATATATATATATACATATATATATATATATATATATATATATATTTGGTTGGATTGATGTGAGTTTGTGACCCTGGGTTTCATGCTGATATTGAGCGTTTTCTAATAAGTACCGCGCACATAATATATAAATAATTATATATATATATATATATATATATATATATATATATATATATATATATATATACACATTTTCACACACACACACACACACATATAGATAGATAGATAGATAGATCTAATATATTTATTTGGTTGGATTGATGTGAGTTTGTGACCCTGGGTTTCACGCTTTCTGACGATCGCAAAGGCGTGAAACCCAGGGTCACAAACTCACTATATATATATATATATATATATATATATATATATATATATATATATATATATATATTTAGGAACGTTAACAGAGATAGTTTCAGGTTACGTCGGCTCCATCCTTAAGCCGCTTTACTTGTCAATAACCCTAGCTACTTCAAGGACACAATTCATTTTTAGTAGACTATAGAGAATATTAAACTACAATTCATGACTATGGATGTAATATCCCTATATTCTAACATCCTCCACGAGAATGAGTCCCCCACGGCAAACCCTTTTTACGCCCCAATAATTCTCAGGCCCTCCTGGTGGAGGATATTCGCAATATCATTCAATTTATTTTGACTCACAACAACTGTGAGTCAAATGCCCACCAATTTTTACAGATCCGATGCACAGTCAGATATTCTAAAATGGCTCCCCTTTTTTTGCCATCCTTTTCATGCATATTCCCAAACAAAAATTGATATTCGTATATCATATGGAACTTATACATTACTATAGATATATTGATGATATTTTTCTGGGCACATGGCGAGGACACCCGACCTGACTTTAAAGCACTGATCAAGAATTAAGAGCATTGCATTTCTGCTACACTATTCTTCTGCAGATATTCGTTTTTGTTTTGTGTTTTTTTTTTTTTTTTTTTTGGAGGGGAGGGCAACGCATTACTGGATATCGCCAAAAATAAGATATCCGTATCATTTTATACCAAGCCTACTGTCACTATTATTTACATTTTGGTATTTACAATCCAAACAATTATTTTTTAAGACATTTTTTTAAAATGTTTATACGTTCTTTTTATAGATACAAATATTGAAGTAAATGCTCTGTTTATACTAAACAGTATTAACAACATTTACCGGTCTAAACTCTGAGAAATTTTCATAGAAAATATGCGTCCTCCAACAGGAATCGAACCTGTATCCTATACGAAACCGTCATATAGTCTGACGTGCTAGGGAAAGAAAGGACATTAAAACAGATATATATGTTTAAAAATAACATTATCTAATATATAAAAAATAATTTCCCTATTCTTTGTTTTTCTGTTCGATTTGACCATTTTTATCTTTGTATATTTGCCCGTATAAGTTATATTTTAATAAGTGGTTAGCATTCGTTTAATAACACTTTAAGTCTTGAATATTTCTTGGTTGTTGTATCAGATTGTCTAGGTCAATGTATGTGAATGTGTGTACATGTATTTATAGGTGTCTATGTATATAGAAAATGCATGAACATTTAATTGTGTATGCATATATGTATGTGTTCGTTTTGGGGTTTTTTTGCGGGGGGTTATTATAAAGGGCCGTGGAGATATTTCCTGTCTCGTCACCTTTATGTGTCTGTAAATGTAAATATGCCTGGGTGTTTATGTGTTATAATCTGAGTATGTTTGTATTGTTTTACGCGAGAGGTTAGCACACCATTCACACACTTGGAATTAAAATGTATACATTTTGTCGGGTAGACCAGTAGACATTAGCGTCTATTCTAACGTAATTTCAATGAAAAAATAAATGGAATAACATATGTATTTTTTCTTTTCTCCTCAGTAATTTTATAATTTTAAATTTAATAGAGATTAAATTTAGATTTTAAAATTGGTAATTTTTTACTTTTAATTTTAATATCAAATTTTATCATCTAATTTAATACTTATTGGTTAGAATAAATTCTATTTTAGTATAACCCCAACTTTAAAGCTCTTAATAGCTAATATAACCTTACTTCGTTGTCAAGTTATTTGAATCCTTGTATACTTGTGTTTTGATTGGTCATTCTAGCTTATGTAACAGCATTTTCCCCTTGCAAAGGATCGTTAATTAATTTGAAACTTTTAAAACCATTTATTCTACATTCAACATCATCACTTGATAAGACACTGGAGGTGTTGAAACAAAATGGCTATTTTTGTAGTGATTTTATAAAACATTTATGTTATAATTTCTAAATAAAGAATTATATATATATATATATATATATATATATATATATATATATATATATATAGGAGTGGGATAGAAAGAGGAAATATCTGGTTAGCAAGGTCGAAATACTGTTTTTAAACTACAAATTCCCCATGATTTCTCTCGAACGATATCTAAGGTCCAATCAGCAGTGTTGAAATATAAATCACAAGTTGGCCGTGCAAATATTGAAGAAATACAAATGTGTCTGAGCGGGCGTCTGTAACAGCTAGCTACCTTAACAGACAGTGCATATTTATAAACGTGCAGCAAGCCGCTATATAATGAAACCGATGATTGCCTTTTGAGTGTTTAGAATTGTTGTTAGCGACCATTACCGACCCAGCATTGTACAGGGTGCCCAGTAAAAAAGCGGTAAATTCATTATCATTGTTTTATCTTTCAGGAATAATGGACCTTGAATAAGCTTGAATAAAGTTCTTGAATATTCATCATCTTGAATAAAGCCCCCTCCTGGTTACTAGGTTGCAATTGTGTTGACCATTTATGGAAACATTTCAAACATCCAAGATGAGTTTTTGCATGAATCATGATAGCTAAATAATTTTTTTCTGAATTTACCGCTTTTTACTGGGCATCCTGTAGTACTACGCTTTAATTCGTGTAGTCAGGGCACCAAGGAAAAAGCCCGTCAGCGCAGTTGCCATCAAAATATTTCTAGAAAAGACAGAGGGTAGCCACGTTACGTCGGTGAGAAAATTACTGAAGTCGAGATGCTAGGTCAGGACTGATAACATTACAGACCCTTCTTTGGATTTTGTCAAGAATCTCGACATATATAGCAGGATCACCAGACCAAATATGGCAGCAATATTCAATACACGGACGAATGGTAGATTTATAAATGTGCAACATGGATTCTGACAAGAATGGTTTTCCGGCACGATAAAGTGGTGCTAACATTCTTTGCAGTAGATGCAGCTAATGACTCGATATAGTCGCTCCACTTCCACTCAGTTGAAGCCGTGAGGTCAAGAAGGCGCGGTGAAACGCTCTCCTGGAGTCAAGCGTCAGAAATGTTGATGGTAGGGAAAAAATGTTTCTCTATATTAATTGAAAGCAGTTTTATTTTGAAGGCGTTAAAATTTACAATCCATTTACTGTCGTTGTTAACGACTGATTGGAGCGGCCAGGTTTATTTTGTCAGCTCTGACTGATTTGCGATTGAGAGATGAGTAAATGGTAGTGTCATCTGCATAAATGCCTAGTTGGGAACTGATGACATCGATAAGATCATTGACGAAAATCAGGAACAGCGTAAGACCTAGGTGTCAATCCAGCAGCACGATTAAATTCATATAGTCAGAGCACCAGGGGAAAAACCTTTCTAGAAAGGCAGAGGGAAGCCACGTCACGTCGGTGAGAAAGGGATTGAAGTTGTGTTGCCTGGTCAGAATCGATTAAATTACAGATTTTTCTTTGGATTTTGTCAAGAATCCAGTTATGTACAGCAAGGGCGTTAGACCAGATATAGCAACAGTATTCAATGCACAGATGAATTGCCAATTTTCAAATGTGCAAAATGGATTCTAACGAAACATGGCATGACACAGTGGCCCAAACTTCCTTGCAATAGATGCAGCTACTGCTTCGATATAGACGTTCCACTTCAAGCCAGTGGAAAACGTGAGGCTAAGTACCCACTGTGTATTGCACTCCTGGAGTCTAACGCCAGTCATGCTGATGGCAGACAGAAAACATTCTTTATATTAAATGAAAACATTTTTCTTTTTGAGGTGTTAACATTTACAAGCCGTTTCCTGTCCCAGGTAAGCACTGATTGGAAGTTCTTTTAAAGAGCATCAGCAAAGATAAACTTTGTCATCTCTGGCAGATTTCGTATTGAGAGATGAGTAAATGGTAATGTCATCTATATAAATACCTACTTTTGAACTGATGACATCAGGAAGATCATTGATGAAGATCAGAAACAGCGTAGGAGTCGGGATAAAGCCTTGGGCGGGGGGTCAACCTCGTTGCTATGAAATGATCTGGAAGTGAGCCCGTTCAAAACTATCTTCATTTCACAATTTGATGGAAACGATTGATTTTAAATCAAACATTCGTCCCTATGACCCTGTAGAATTGAATCTTATGTGGAAGGTCAACATGTCAAACCCTGTTGAACGTCTTCGAGATATCTAGAGCAACAGATTCGCCGTCCTTATTTAGAGTCTGGTATACAAACTCTATGATGGCCGTTAACACATCAACGGTAAACCTGACGAAAAAAAAAAATAGAAAAGGAAACTGTGGAGACACATTATCGCCTTCTCTCTGAATAGAGACAGCATGAAAAATATTCCTGTCAATAGTCTGCTTTGGTCACTTAGATGCTGTCGAATTTATTTTGAAGACCGGTTTCCTGGGAGGGGGTTTTCAGCCCTATATCCTGGACTTCACAAATATTTGTATGATATCCACATTTCTGGTTAGGTTACTGTTATATACCATATTTATTAACACTAATGGGTATGTCCCAATCCTCATAAATACGTTGGACGCTATTGTATGTGGGGGTAATATGCTAAGTAGTTCATCACTAGCAGTGGGTTACCTACTTCATGCAGCTGGCGAGTATTGTATTTTATTGATGTTATAAAGATTAGCATTTCATTTCCAACCTCCGTTTTGGTTATTCCTCGTTCAGTAATCCTTTCTAGGTATGTCGATTTTATATATCAACCCTCGTTAGTTTATTTAATGTCTAATTTTACTATGGGTCACCCAATGTGAATCAAACTCTCTATTCAGTCGCAATGGCCAACAAGTCTAGCCTCGTTAACCATTACCTTAAGCTGGGCCTCTATTTTGATCGGTTGGTTGATTTTACATGTCATTCCTTGTTGAGTATTTTAATGTGGAATGTTTTATGAATCACCCAAGGAAGATCGAACCCACTGCGGCCAGGTTTACTTACTGACAGATTTGCTATTGGAAAACGAGTAAATGATACTGTCATCTGCACAAATATCTAGTTGGAAACTGAATCTACAAAAATAAAGAACGAATTTTCTTGGTGTTTGCTTTTAATGATAATCCAAATAGGTACATAGTCTTAAAAGAGACATTTTAAATCTTATATTTGTCTGTGGGCAGTGTCCCTTCAGGAATTGTCTTTTAGTTTTTTTTTGTTTTTGTTTTTGTGACTGCGGGAACGACGTTGAAGAGCTTGGATCTGAAGCTCGTTATCCGTTTTAACAATCACAAAATGACAATATTTTAATAGGGTTCCCTCTAAACAAGACAGAAAAGCAACTGAGACACAAGGGATCACTTGATGTGGAAGAATTAGAAAACAGAAACATTACTAAGAAGCCAGAACAAAAGAAGAGTAATCAGGAGAACAGTAGATACCGATTAACATTGCATTTAAATTTTTTGAGCATTAAAACTAGCTGGAAAGCATGAAGCCGAAAGGGAGTTCCACAAGCGAGAAATGCGAGAAAATAAATTGTTACATAGACCAACACAACTGTAAAGACCTCGTCGCCAGTCTAGTACTCATAAAGTCAAGGTACCATAGCGAAGAGCTCATATGAACAATTACTATAAAAGTAGTTATAGAAAAATCAGAGAGAGGCAAAATTACGCCTGTGGAAAAGTGACTGAAGCCGAGACGCCATATTAGGACCTATAATATTGCTGCTGCTTCTTTGGATTTTATCAAAGACCTAGATATATAGCAGAGGCACCGGGTCATATATGGCACAATATTCTAAGACGAATGAGAGACATAGATATGTAAGACAGATTCTGGAGAGAGAAATTGTCTAGCAGTGAACCAACTTTATTAGCAAGTGATCTAGCAATCAATCCAATATAGTCTTTCCACTTCATGTCAACCGAGAACACTGGCTCGAGATAGCGCAACGAGTCACTTTTCCTGGAGGCCTACATCAGCCATGATTATGGAGAGTAGAGAGGGGTGCTTCAGAGCATTTTAATTTTTAGTTTTTAACCCTAGAACACTAACCATCAATTAAAGTTACACCACTACTTACCATGGGTATATCATATCAAAAAATATTTTTTTTTAAATTAAATATAAATCTTTATTTGAAATATTTTACATGCAGGCACTTCAAACTTTGTACTTTGAGTTAACATTAATAGGAACTAAAAACATATTATTTAGGTAAGAAAATCAGGTACTGAAAATTGTAATTAAAAATAGGAAAATTTGCGCTGGGTACTATATACCCATGATTAGTGTTCTAGGGTTAAGGCGTTAAAATTAACAGGCCATTGTTTGCCGCAGTTAAAAACAGACTTAATTAGAGACAATTCTCATTATTTTACCATAGCACAGGATTTCAACTTACCTAATCATAGTAGAAAAATGTCGAAAATGGAGTCTTCAGAATACTTATATAATGTAACATTACCGGTTTGACAGATCTATTGATTTTCAGAAGTTAAATTGAGATGGTGACGTGTGGCTACGCCATGATTTGTTTCACATCTGATGGAATCTCGAATTGTTTTAATTTATTGCTTTTTAGAGTTTGTTTTAAATTCATACTCTAAAATGGTGACTTAAATAAATGTTGCTGAAAGTTTCCGTAAGAATGTTATTCGAAGAGAAATATTGACGAGGCTACCAATTCAGGTAAGTGATTAGAGGGTCAAAAAATTCCAACCTGATAAATACTTCGAAATAGCCTAACTCAGGCAAACAGATTACTTGCTGAACTACCGAAAATAATCTTTAAAATGTCAGGCAATTTTAATTCTGGTTTTCTAAGAATAACTTTTTGTTTCAACTTCATAGATGTAAATCTTAACTTTGTAATGAACACAAAAAAAAAATGAATTCAATATTAAATAAGATAAAAAACAATTCGGGTTGAAAAAATTTGCCCTAGTGAAAAAAAAAGGTCTAGTGTGTGGGTGTGTATGTTAGTATTTAGTTTTAGAGGTAGCCAATTTTACAAGCGAAGTTAAGAAAAAAAAGAAAGAAAGAAAGAAAGAAAGAAAGAAAGAGAGGGAGAGAGATAAATTAAATAAAAAAGGAGAGTTTGGATAAAAAAGAAAAGTTTGATTCATTTCTTTTTTTTGTTTTTTTGTTTCTTTTTTTGTTTTTTGTTTTGTTTTTTGTTTTTTTTACAGTTTATCAACTTTTGTAGGTTATTTAAAGCCGGAATATATCTGGAATTTTTCGAGCTAGGGTAGAGGTAAGATTCACTGGATATATCCACTTATCCTCAAAATAGTCACTCCATTTTCCTTTTACACACATGCAACAACTTCATTGAGTAAATCTCTACTTTGAGTGGCTCTTAGGCCTTGTATTAGGTGAACAATAGTTTAAATAATTATATTTGTGTTATTCCATTTATGTGCATTTATTTCCAATTCTCCACGTTTTTTCCGTTTTCTACTGATTCATTTTGTTTTCATCGGTGCATATGGAACCCTACAATAATCCCTTTTTCTTCCTTTACTTTTATAAATAGTTTTTCTTTTTTTATTTTTCTGTTTGGTTTTGTTTCTTTAGTTCAACATTATCCACTTTTACATTCGATTTTTCAAACGTTATCGTATCCAAATCCACACATACAGGATCCTATAATAAAATGGCATCTCTGCTCAAAGAAGATAAGAAACATTTTCTTTCAGACACGACACCGATAATTCCGTTCCGCTCATCGTTTGGAATCAATTCTTTGGTAAAAGAGAAAAAATAACAGATAGAAAGATGAACAATTTCATCAGGTACAAAAAAAGTAGTGCGTATGTCACCACGTCACGACCTTCATTCTTTTTGACGGATTATGTCAGACGTGAATTCAATCAACGTACATATATATATATATATATACTTATACATATATATGTATATTGTTTCTGTATTTAGGCAGCAATCCTTCTTTCATGCACATTTCATTGAATACGACAGACAAGGTGCTTTGATTTAGTTTTTTATACAATTTCTCATGTGATGTAATATTTTTTTTCTTTTCAGAGGATAATTATATAAGAACTGTCCGAATGTTCTTTTTTTCCGACAGCTTTCGGATATACATTTAGCCATTTTTATGGATTAAATATTTTAACTGTTAAATAAGAAATACATTACGAAATATATGCAACAAACTATTTCTGCACATAACGGTTTGTAAATTCGTTTATATTTACTTTATTTATTTATTTATTTTTTTATTTATTATTTATTTATTTGTTTATATTTACTTTATTTATTTATTTATTTATTTATTTATTATTTATTTATTTATTTGTTTATTTTACTTTATTTATTTATTTATTTGTTTATTTATTATTTATTTATTTATTTATTTGTTTATATTTACTTTATTTATTTGTTTATTTATTATTTATTTATTTGTTTATATTTACTTTATTTATTTATTTATTTGTTTATTTATTATTTATTTATTTATTTGTTTATATTTACTTTATTTATTTATTTATTTGTTTATTTATTATTTATTTATTTATTTATTTGGTTATATTTACTTTATATATATTTATTTATTTGTTTATTTATTATTTATTTATTTATTTATTTGTTTATATTTACTTTATTTATTTATTTATTTGTTTATTTATTATTTATTTATTTGTTTATATTTACTTTTATTTATTTATTTATTTATTTGTTTATTTATTTATTTGTTTATATTTACTTTATTTATTTATTTATTTGTTTATTTATTATTTATTTATTTGTTTATATTTACTTTATTTATTTATTTATTTGTTTATTTATTATTTATTTATTTATTTGTTTATATTTACTTTGTTTATTTATTTGTTTTATTTATTATTTATTTTTTTTTTGTTTATATTTACTTTATTTATTTGGGTTCATTGATTTTGTTTTATATTTTTTTATTTATTTATACCATTTCGTCTATTCTGACGGATGTGATTTGGTAATTTGTTTGGGTTAATTTATTTTATTGTCATTCTGTTTATTTATTGTTCTATTTATTTTTTTATTTTATTTATTTTATTTATATATATATATATATATATATATATATATATATATATATATATATATATATATATATATATATATATATATATATATATATATATATATGTATATATATATATATATATATGTATGTATGTATGTATGTATGTATATATATTTATTATTATTATTATTATTATTATTATTATTATTATTATTTGAAAATAGAAATTAAGTGCTATGAGAATATGTCGGTTAGATAATAGATGATCCTAGTGTTGAAGAGTTTAATATTGTAGTGGTCCAGGTCTCGTCCTCTCCAGAGTCTATTCGACAACCTGACAGTATTGGGAGAAAAGCCGTCTGAGTAGACCTTCTTCCTTACTAAAGGAATAAGAATGTAATGATCTTACTGGGGGATATCAGGACCGTAGACCGTCTGAACATTTACCATAGAAATAGCGCTAGACAAGTAAGAGGCTAGCAACGTCTCGACTGTGTGAAAGGGTAAATAATCCGGAAGACGGCGCAATGGTTTTTAATCTCTGTCAAGGCTGGACCGTGAAGATTGTGCAGCACTAGGACAAATATGGCAGAAATATCGCATTCAATAAAATTTGGGAGAAAAATATGCGAAAAAAAAAACTAAAAATAGCAGACAATCAGGATTTGGTTGATTTTACAACAAATCATCATTTCGGTCATTTAGCGTTGAATTTTGTACGAGGCACTGAATAAGGGCCAAACTCTCTACTCATTAGTAATATTTAAACAGAAATTCTCACTTGAGATTAACCCCAAACTAAGGTGCCGTAAGGTTTGGTAGGTAACTTTTACGACATTTCTATGCTTGCTGGCCTTTTTTTAAATCATTTCACCCCCAAGCAAGGCGATAAGGCCACAAAGACGCAATGAGGCTGGGGGGGGGGGCTACTGAAAGTGAGGGGGGGCTACTGGAAGTGAAAGAGAAGGAAAAGACTTTAGAAGAAATGGGAAACCCAATCCTTAACAGGGAACAAGGGATTAAAACTCGAAATTTTTACCATTCTTTCTTTTGTTTGTTTGTTTTGTTTTTTTTTTTTGTAATCAATTCACCTCATACAAGGCGATAACACCACTAAAACCCAACAGTACTACTGGAATTGAAAGAGAAAGAAATGATTTTAGAGGGAAACTGAAACAATATCCTAAACAGGAAACGGAGGATAAACCTCTACTTCTGCTCAAAAGATTGAAGAGGAGTATGAACAAGACGCTAGGTGAATCTAGCCATTCCTTTTAAGGAAAAGACTAAAGTATAATTTCATGACTTTAGACGGAGTTGTTAGTGAAGATCGAACTTACTACTCATGACCAACCAGATATGCTTCGCTTACTCATAACCCCACACTAAGTTAGCCTGATTTATTTGATAACAAGTCAACCATTGTTGCCTTATTTTGAGCCCTGACCACAGCTTTACAGATGTTAGAGAAAAATGACGTAATGCCCAGCCACCGGTTGAACGGTGGTAGAGAAAAATGACGTAATGCCCAGCCACCGGTTGAATGATGGGTAAACATTTGTAACTATTTTTACATCTACCGTGAAATATTACATACCAATTATTTGCGAATTTTGACTCAGGAGCAGAGAGTAGAAGGGTTAGAATTGTTCAGGAACACGGTGCTCATAGGGTTAATGTCCAGTTTTGTATAGGGCCCGGGCAATGAGACAATAGATAGGAATGACAATGTAAGCATTAACATAGTACATTGTTTTGCCTGTTGCTCTTGCAAACGAATGATTCTAAAATGTAAATGAATTACACTGAAGCTTAATAAATATGACCTTGTACAAAATTCGGCACAAATATCTAAAATGCAAAACTAACAAGAAGTAGTAAAGGCCTTTTGACGAAATCGCTGCAAAACTTAGAGAAAGAAAAAAGTGAATACACGAATGAAGTGTGGGAGGGGGTTAAAAAAAGAAACAAAGAAAGAAAAAAAGAAGCGAAATAAATAGGATCTGACTCCAAGATTGATTTTTTATGGTTTATCAATCCTTTGTATGTTATTTAGAGCCGGAATATATTTTTGGATTATAATAATTTTGTGAAGATAATAATGATCTTTCGATACATGTACTACTGTTTTAACCACAGCTGAGGAAGAGAAGAAGTGGATTCATACTTTTCTAAAGGATATTTGCGTGTAAATGAAAACAGCGAACCCGACTGGAATTGAAACTCGACTATCCGATTTCTCATTTGAAGCCTTTATCCATTACACCAGCCGCACATCCAAGTTTACAGTACCTGCTATTCCCAAGTACCAATCTAAATACCGTCCCGGGTAAGACGATAAACTACATCCGACAGCAAGGCCTTTGATCAGAAGGTTTTGATGAGTGTGGAACTATCTCTTAATTTCTGGAGTTCCCAGGTCGACCCATACCCAGGGTGGTAGCACCTGTCAGGGTTCCAGCTATGGGCAAATAGTTAACCCCACAAAAGCGGTCAAAACACTATGAAAGTATAAAAACAGGTTTTAATATCAGCAATACATTTTTCGAGAAATTTTTACCAGCAATACACTTTTGAAAAAAAAATATTCCCAGCAATACATTTTTGAAAAATATATTTTAACAGCAATGACTTTTTGAAGAAAAAATTATTACCAGCAATACATTTTTGGAAAAAAAATATTGCCAGCAATATATTTTGGGGAAAAATATTATCCGCAATACGCTTTTGAAAAAAAAATGATAGTACCAGCAATACATTTTTTAAAATATATTACGACCAATACAATCTTGAAAAATATATTTTTACTAGCAGTACATTTTTGAAAAATATATTTTTACCAGCAATGAATTTTTTAATAAAAAATTATTACCAGCAATACATTTTTGAAAAAAAATATTACCAGCAATAAAAATCTTGTCGTCATTAAATAACCCATTGAGTTTGATATGACT
This sequence comes from Acanthosepion pharaonis, assembly GCA_903632075.3. NCBI lineage: Eukaryota > Metazoa > Mollusca > Cephalopoda > Sepiida > Sepiidae > Acanthosepion > Acanthosepion pharaonis. Next base: position 519,697 of record CAHIKZ030000511.1, on the reverse strand, counting down.
TAAAACAAAAAAAACAAACCAAACCAATCTAAATACTGACCAGGCTTGATATTTCTTAACTACAGTATTCGAACGTGAACCGGTGTTTTAAAATGAGATGGCCGTAAGCCTGGAATAGGAGGAAATAGGGAACTAAATTGGGAGTGGAAGAAGAAGATAATGTGAAATTGATGGAGAAAATTATAGAAAATATGGAAGAGTGATGGGAGAGATAAAATGAGGATGAGGAAAAAGTAAAGAAATAAAGCTGAGGTTGATAGAAAGAGAGAGGCAGAAAAGGATTAGTAACGGTCAGTGAGGAAAACACATTTCTCGTTGAACGCAAGAACGATGGTTGGAGAGTGAAAGATGGCGGATAAACGATAATTTCATAAAAGGTTAAAAAAAAAAATGGGAAAATTATTTCTTCAGGTGAGAAGACAGGCAAAATGAAATCGAGAGAAAAGAGCCGAACGAAGAAAAGCCGTCGATCGATCAATGGACATTCTGTTTATTAATGCCAAAGGAAGGAATTGAAATGGAACACATGTCAGTCTCTCAGGATCGATTGATCGTTATCAACGGACGGTGAAACGTGTGGGCATTGGCTATTCGCAAACACCAAAACTGGTGCCCAATGGTGGACACAGAATGCCGCCATTGTCTGACTGAGACGACAATGTCAAATTTGGCTTAGAATTCTTACAAATAATTTACTTTGGATCACCAAACGACAATTTATTGCTTAGAAGCATGACAATGTTCCTGTATACATTGGCAAAATCTGGTGGTTACAAATCGATATCCGATAACTATCATTGTTTGTTGATAAATGTGTCTAAGATAAAATGATAAAAAGAGTCACATTTTTTCTTCGCAAAGCAAGGATATTTTAGGAATTGATTAAGGATTAGAATTTTAGAAAGAGATGTTTTCTCCTTATTTTTCAGATATCTACATTTTCATGTTTAACGCGGAATCATGCATTCTTATTATGGATAGAAATATCGATTCGGAATAATTGAAGATCTCGTACTTTTTCCAGGTTCAATCTTAAAGCTGCTTAAGAATCGGCCACTGAAACACACTGATTTTTTTTTTAATTTACCTGTATTTAAGTCTTTTATAAAGCATAGAAAAGAGCTCCTACTGCCTACCAGATATTCTCCTGCAACAGATATAAAAGAAAATTATCTTAAATCTTTGTTCGCAAATGGTAATGTCAGTGTTAATGATAATATTAGTTCTTTCCTTATAAGGAAACATTCGGCTTTTTTTTTATTATATATATATATATATATATATATATATATATATATATAATTAATTAACGAAAAAACAGACCACTTTAAGGTACCATTACAATAATTTATTTCACCAAAATCCTTTTTGAAGGACTCCAGATCATCAGGTAACACTTCCAACAACGAAATGAAAGGAAAAATGGGATTAGAAATTGATGGGTAGTGTAACTTTTGTAATTTAACACGGAGGGTGATAGTTGTAGTTAACGAGACAAGGTAGAGTATAGAGAGGGTTAATTTCATATTTCTCTTAAGCATGTTTTATATTGAGGTAGGAGGAGTGACCTAATCTATATATATATATATATATATATATAAATATATATATATATATATATATATATATATATGGTTGGATTGGTGAGTTTGTGACCCTGGTTTTCACGCTTATGCGATCGTCACGCTTTTTAATAATAATATGTATAATATATTACATTAATATATATATTTATGTTTATATTTATATACACACACACTTTTCACACACACACACACACACACACACACACACACACACACACACACATATATATATATATATATATATATATATATATATATATATATATATATATATATATATATATGCATCCAGTGCTTCTTTCAGTTGACTTTTATAAAATCTTTCTATGAATACAATTTCTCAGGAAGATAAGTTTCTCAAGTCGGTTAACTCTTTTAAATTGATGGAGGTTTCCTTCCTAACTTTTTGTTTGGCGTGGTGTGGAACATCAACATCTTGATTATGTCATTATTTTCTCTTCGTGTTACATGTGCCATCCATTTTAGTTGTTGCTGCTGTAGAAAGCGCTCAACCTATGTGGTTTCTGTTATTTGATACAATTCTTTCTGATTCTGTGGCACCATTCCACGAGGTCCGAACAAGGAACTTCCTCCTTAAAACCTACATACTTCACTCGCTTGAAGCCATTTCTAATCATCGATCGGAGAAAACGATTCTATAGAGCTGACAATTTAGACATTACTGTACGAGTTTGGCATCAACTATGACATTTACATGAAAGTCTCGGTCTGAGACGATTATTTAAGGACATGAAACGAAGCCGAGCTAAAACGATGGTCGATGAAAATGTCAATTTTAATTTAATTTTGGAAATAGCAAACGTTCTTGTTCTTTGTTTATTTTTTTTTATGTTGAGAAGCCCACGGGAAAAAGTGTAAGGTTAGCCTCATTTTCCCTACCCATAGTCCTCTTCTCAAAATGGTCGTCCATCTGGCCACGCGCAGATGCAAATAGCTTTCATGGAATTTCTTTGAGTAAATGCTGCAAATATTTACAAGAGATAAGAGAATATTTACAGAAAGGCTGCACTTGGTGTAAGATCAGTAAAATGAGGAGTCAATAGAACTAATGGCAATGCTAAAAATGATTAATTGCAATCCTAGAAAAAATGGACATTCGGGACAGGCTTCAAAGTGGCAAGCCATCTTCTGTTAATAAAATAAAATAGATAATGGTAATACTAGAATAAACTGACCTTATTCACAGGCCTCAAAGTGGCAAGCCACCTGCTGCTGTTAATAAAATAAAATAGTTAATGGTATTACTAGAAGAAATGGGCCTTAATCACAGGGCTCAAAGTGACAAGCCATCTTCTGTTATTAAAATAAAATAGTTAATGGTAATACTAGAAGAAATGGACTTTAATGACAGGTCTCAAAGTGGCAATCCTACTGCTATTATGAATGAGATTAAGGTCACTCAAGCTGATGCTATTCAATACTACAGCGGAAGAATCACTATTGCAAAACTGAACTCAGTGAAATCATTCAGGTGGGAAATGGTAGTGCCAGCAGTTTACTGCCGTCAATTGGCTTCTCAGGGGTCAATGCAAAATGTGTTCCCAGAAAACTGACAGACTCCGTAGCGGACCAGAGGGTGGTTTTTGTTACAGTGTTTCTCGAGCTGCACTTTTCTAAGCTAGATAGCCACAGGTGATGAAATCTGTGTGCATTACGATGAAACATAGATTTTTAAAAATGATCCATGAAATAACGTCACCGATACTCTTTGTTTGTGTGTGTAACTATCTTCCGGCTTCTTGCTTTCCAGTCAACTTTGATCTTAAGAAATGTAATTGCTATGTCAGTCGTTATCTTCTGTCTTCTTTTACTCCGTCCTGGGTATGACAATAAACCACATCAGCGTCGTGGTTAGGACGATAAACTACATCCAACAGCAAGGCCTTTGATCAGGAGGTTTTTGAGGAGCGTGGAACCATCTCTTAATTGCTGGTGTTCCCAGGTCCATCCTAACCCGGGGTGGCAGCACCTGTTAGGGTCCCAGCTATGGGCAAATAGTTAACACCCAAACTTGTGTAAAAATAGGTTTTAATACCAGAAATAGTTAGTAATAAAAAATTATTACTAGAAATAATTTTTGAAGGAAAAATTATTATCAGCAACACTTAAAAGAATACCAGTAATACAAGTAGCTATACATTCTTAAGAAGTTGCATTGTACTAAAAATATCAGTTATTGAAAAATGGTTCAAATATATATGTATACATACATACCTTTTTTCCAAACTATCGCGATGAATCTATTTCAAAAATTTTGTTGGTATTAAATGACCCACTGAGGTTTTGATATGCCATAAAACAAAACAACCAACCAACCACTTTTTTTACTGTTCTCTCGATTTTTAATATTTCATAATATTTCAATGTATACCCTTTAAAAATTTTGCTAAGTCTGCAGTGATATTATCGTCTGCTCCTAGGTGTGTCGTTGCTTAAAAGGGTTGGGAAACACTGGTCTAGTTCCAAAAAGAAAGCACTCTGTAGACAGCGGCTTCCTAATGATGATGAGGTGAACATAGTAACTTCTATTTGGAAAAGAAAACAGACTGAACGGCATCTACGATTTAAAATTTCAATGAAAGGTGAAATGTCACAAATGAGAAGAAAACAAAACGATTTTAGACGACTAGAATTCGAAACCTTAGAGTTTTCAATTTATTCTTTCTTTTAATGTATCTACTCTTAAATCTCTTGTTAAGGAGCAGTCGCCATTTTTGCTCGTTATCCATAATCTTCATTTAAATACCACCCTCTCTTGCATTTATAACACATACCTTATACCTACCTGGCATTACTATTTGCCGACTGTAAACCTCGCGGGCCTTTTATTAGGTGACATTTTTAGTATACAAAAGATATATATATAAAAAAGAACAGGCATAAATTTTGATCGACCATCGTACATAGACAACACCTTATCGAAGAGTTCCCGGACTGTATATGTTCGAACTGCCCCATTCAACGGAAATGATCCCGTAGCTTACACTCATTGGTGCCCAGCTTGTCGTATTCGTTTGCTAATAGGTCCCGGGCAATCTACTTGCGTTCAGACACTACAAGATGTTTTGTAAGATTGTGTTAGAACTGCTCGGCAATGTATACGATAGCTGACAAATTCGAACAACCTGACTGCATCGAGAGGAAGCTCGGCAAAGCTCCTACCAAAGACCGCGAGTTAATGCGTCAGACGGACATATTCTTTGGCCGTACGCAGGTTTTTGTATCGCAGGGACTATTCAAGGACGAAACATATGACGTCACACATAATGTTTACACTTACCGTCATTTATTTACATTTGCATACGCATCGAGCAGATATGAATGTACGAGAGAAAATCATGGACAATTGTAGTTTAAAAACAGTAAAATCGACCTTGCTAAAAGAAACGCTCCTCCGTGGCTCAGTCGGAGGACGCATATTTTCTATGAAAATTTCTCTGACATTCAGGCCGGTAAATGTTGTTAATACTGTTTATTATAAACAGAAAATTTACTTAAATATTTGTATCTATAAAAAAGAACGTATAAACAAAAAATGTCTTAATATATGTATATATATATATATATATATATATATATATATATATATATTTAGTTTATGCAGACTTAGGTTATTACATGGAATCTTAACGTGGTCTGTTTTTATTCAAATATATATATATATATATATATATATATATATATATATATATATATATATATATATATATGGAGGGTTCAAACGTAGGTCTTTGTCAATGAAAGACATTGAAATGCTTTTTCTAATCATTAGTCAGTGGGCAATTACGAATCTGCAACAAGCTGTTTTTCAGACAATGTTCCAATTATCCCCTCCTCATGAACAAATCGGAGTGGTAGAACCTGTTAGGGTCCCAGCTATGAGCACATAGTGAACCGCCCACACACACACACACAAAAATAAGAATACCAAGAAAGTATAAAAATATAGCTTCATTGTAAATATAATAGCAATATATTTTATAAAAAAATACCCACAATAAATTTTTATTGTAAAATGACCATAAAGTTGCCAATAATACATTTTATACTAAAATGACTAAGAATACATTTTATAGTATAATATCAAACATACATTTTTTAATAAAATGGTCAACAATACATTTTTATAGTAAAATGACCAACAACAGATTTTTTTTTTTAGAAAAATGAACTAGTGGGAACATAAAACCAATGAGTTTGTGCGGAAATGGATTGAAAGTTTCGTGGGTCACCAGTCACCTCTACTTGCCACTGTCAAACGGAGAAAATGGCGTGGTTTGGACACGTTACAATGCACAACAGCTTGTGCAAGACCATCATGTAAGGTACCGTTGATAGTGGATGTAGGAGAGGACACTAACGTAAAAACTGTCTGGACAATGTCAAACAATAGACAGGTATGACTATATCCGAATTGCTGATGGCTGCCATTGATAGACCGTTGTGGAGGAAATTCAATATGGCTTCTGTATTCGGATCCCCCACGACTATTACAAAAGTTAAGGGGATGATAATGATGATGATGAACATCAACAAATTTTATACTAAAATTAAGTGCATGGCATATATTGTCAAAAAAAATTTTAAATAGAAAACAATTTACTATGATTAATTTTAATTCTTGTAAGAAGATTTGATAAAAAAAAATGAGGCTCAGTAATTATAATTTAATCATAAAATAATGTTATCCCCAAGAGAATTAATTATTAAGTTTGAATTTTCATATTTACATTTCGGCATTAAATAACCCATAGAGGTGTTGATATGCCGCTAAACAAAAACAATAAACCAACCAAATCATCGTCAATTCTCCTTCACAGGTAAGCAAGCTTAGAGTAGCACGCACGTTCGCAAATTTCGCCGTCAGTTTTCTGAAAATGTCCTTTGAGCCTTCAATTTTCAAGATAAACAAGCTCCTTCATGAGCACTGAATAAAAGAAATCCGGTGGTGCGTGTTTAGGGGAGCGTGCCGGCTTCTCAAACAATCCACCCGTCGGAAAAAAAGTTTTCATCGAGCCATTGGCGACAGAATTTACTGTGAAAATTAATAATCTGAAAGACATTTTATTAACATGACATCCCAGGATCTTGGCGCTAATTTTGACTCGCCCTGTACATATCTTTGCATGTATTTCTATACCTGTGAGACTATTCTGGTGACATAATTATTGTTATTAAAATCGATCATCACACATCACGGGCATGCTATCGCGTGTTGCATCAGAGAAAGCTCTTCTCACACCCCTGGATTAAAGCCAATAGATTCTATTAAATACAAGAGAGAGTCGACCATGTTAGCAATTATCATTAACGCAAGATCACCAAGTTGTAAAAGTATCGCTCATGTCGACTGATCACTGAATGCGTTCATCACCTTTCGGTGATGAGCGCATTTACTGATGTCATTTGCACCCCTTTACAAATTTGTCTTCTGGCCATATTGCAGTATTCATGGCGCTAAGCTCCGTGCTTAATGAAATGTGATAAATAAAATACGCTCTGGTACGATCTGCTGGGTGCATGCATTAGGTTTCTAAGGAGATATCTTTCAGTCTGCTAACTCAGTGTTTCCCAAACTATGCCCACATGCCCAAAATGACATATTTTGGCGGGCCACAGAAATTTTATAATTTTACTAGGCCACCAGGCTAATATATGCGGCACAGCTTATGGGCCACAAAATGGAAGTAATTTTACACTATAATAATTTCATGGGTCACAGAAAAATTCTAACTCAGTGTTTTCCAACCTATGGCCACATGATCAAAATGGACCATGGCAAATTTCAGTTGGGCCAAGGAAAATTTACAATTTTTACTGGGCCACGAGGCTAATATATGCCACACAGTTTTCTGGGCTACAAAATGAAAGTAATTTTTTACATTATAATAAAATCATGCTCCATATAAAAATTCTAGCTCTGTGTTTCCCAACCTATGACCACATGGCCAAAATGGGCCATGGCAAATTTTAGGTATGCCACAAAAAATTTAGAATTTTTACTGGGCCATCAGGCTAATATATGGTCCCAGACTTATGGGCCACAAAATGGAAGTAATTTTTTATATTATAATAATGTCATGCTCCATAGAAATATTCTAGCTCAGTATTTCCCAACCTATGGCCACATGGCCGAAATGGGCCAAGGAAAATTTTAGGTGTGCTATGGAAATTTTATAATTTTTACTGGGTCATCAGGCTAATATATGGGCCACGGCTTATGTACCACATAATGGAAGTCATTTTTACACTATAATATTATAATGGGCCACAGAATCATTATGGGTTCAAAGTGGGCCATGAGCTAAAAAAGGTTGGGAACCACATTTCTAGCTCATTTTTATTACCTTCTCTATTCAGAAAAATAATATCCGGCCTCATGTTGACTCGGAAAATGAAAAGTTAAACTGTAATCGTTGCCTTAAAAGCTCAACGCAGTGATACATAAGTAGGTCGCTTCCTGAAAGTTGCCAGATCTTTCGCTATCAAAGTTCGAAAGGAGCCAGAAAACGTTGCTAGGGGTCCAATGGAAGCAGGTCGATGTAAAACGCACGCTAAGAGTCGTAAAAGTATCAAAACGCCTAACTTTACAAGTGAAAGGCAAAAAAATAATCGGCAAGAGCCACGGAAAGTCAACCAGAACCATTTCAACAGACCTCAAGTTGCTAGCGTGTACCATCAGAAGAGGTGTGAATAACCACATCTGGTTTCAATCTTATATAATGCGTGGAGGTCAGTTCATGTGTGAAGGGACAAAAGAGAATCATTTGATCAGTGGGAAGCGTTTGGCGGGCAACCTGAAACTTCAAGATGCTTTGTCTTTTCTCCGACGAGAAAAACTTTCATTAGTGTCAAAAGCTAAACCGAATTAACGACAACTGCATATTCAGAGACCCGAGTGAGATTCCAAGCGTTAGGCATACAAAGTTCCCAACAACTGTGATGGTTCTGGGAATCATCAGCAATAAAGAATGTATCATGACTTCTAACCTCTTTCTTCAGGGTAAGAGTCAATACTGCTGACTTTCAGATGTCAGATGACCATACGTCTTCTAACAAGACTGCACCCTCGCATATGGCTGAGTCAACCTAAGCATGGCAATCCCTATGATCATGCTCTTCCAACATCATAGCCTCCTAGCGGACCATACCTAAATCCACTGGACCAGTATGTATGAAGCGTAGTCGAGAAAGACGTCCAGCAACGCCCTATAACCACATAAAATCACTCAAGTCCGCCATATGTACAAAATTGGTAATGATCATCTTATTCGGCGATGCCAACGCTTTCGACCCTGCATCAATCCAGGCATCGATGCTAACGGTGGATTTATTCAATAGATGTGATAAAACAGGCATGTCAAACTCGGGGAATATGGAGGGCCGCATCGGCCATATCTGCAGCCACGAGGGCCACACCTGCTTACAGTCTTAGATTAATCACTGCTAGTGATATTTATTCTGTAATTACACAGAAATGTGGCACAAGTCCGAAATAGAGGAATGGGGAGAGGTCGGTCTTCTTCTGTCTTAATTATAACTTAGCTAGCCGCAAACACTGATCCAATCGTACGAATAATATTCCTTACACCAAAACAACTTTCATACGTACCTTTCAAACTACAAGCACCATAATACTTCATCGTCTCTATGAACTAAACTAACTAATCCCCATATATACAATTCAATGTCTGTTAATCACAGCTAGTGGTAACTAAACTTTAAATACAGAATACTTACAATATAAGGTAGTACAATTTAATCATCTTTATGTTGTCCTGATGAATCGCATCGCTTTAAACAAACTTTTCTCGATATATCAGGTGCCTGTGTAGATGCTACTTTGATCAAAGATGACAAATATTCATCAGTTAGTCTGGTTTTGTGAGACGTTTTTGTAGCCTTCATAAACGAAAATAATTGCTCACCGACATATGTGGAACGAAACATCACCATAATCCTTGTGACAAACTTTCTAAAGTTCTTAAATGTCAGAGGAACATATGCTAAAAAAATCCGGGTACCCTCTACTTCTAGGTACTTTCAACAAAAATTCTCGATATACCACGGCTATAGAAATCTTTGTGAGAGCCGCCAAAAATGCAAGTAAAAAGACGCATGCAGCTCACGGGCCGCCAGTTTGACATACCTGTGATAAAAGGATTCTCAAGATTATTTATGAAAATTTGTTTTCAAATAAAGATTTGCTTTCAATGAGCTATGCGTCTTTTTCTAAATTCATGCAAATGTCCTAATAAAAACGACGAAAGTAGAATAACATCACAGAGTTTAAGAGTATAATTTACTAATTGCAGGACTTAAATGTTAGAAAAATATTAATATTCTTGCAGAGTTTGAATTTTCTCACCTGTGGCTCTAAAACTGTTGTAACCTAAGGAAGGTTACTGAATAGAATAATCGAACAAAGGTTGGTAATGAACGATAATATTTAGGACACGAACAACGCATATAAGATTCGCCAGCGGCGCGTAGAAGTAGTCAACTGCTAGAAGTGAGTCAGGTGAATTCTACAATGAATCTTCAACTGCAGGATAGCTACCAACCGCCCCACGCGGTCAGATGTGGCAAAAGGCCGAATTTAATGTGGAGTATGCGAGCCTCCAGGCACGGCCAAAAATTCCCCGTAGACCTCGTGTAAAACGGGGTCAGGTAGCTCTTCCCCGAGGCGATACTCTGCCCTTCTATATATCCTCGTCTGGGGATACCCTCTGCCCGAAGGCAGAGAGTATGACCATTAGAGCTGGAGACGAATCCCCGACTGCAGACCAACATACAGTATTTACTACTGTATTTATATAAATGGGGACATACCCATTATCGCCCAGCGGTATGCTACAACAAATACCTAATACCTCCTTAAATTTTCCACAGAGTTTCCCATTCAACCTTAAATTTAATCGCTTCCGCTACATTTTTATTTTAATTTTTAATTAACCTCCCACCTTCCCTTCCTAATTTGTGGAACTGTCTTAAAACACAATTTCCGTTAATCTTGTTTTTTATTTCGTTTTTCGTTTGATTCCTGGAGGAATTTTGAATCCATTCATTGTCTTGAAACCGTAAGGTTTGACGAAGCGAAATCGAATTTCATCGGTCTTGCAAAATAAAATATTACCATCGATTTCTGAAGTCTCCAATTTGTTAATTAATTAATACTTGCTCTGTTATTACATTGAGCTCTCTTGATTTATATCCTCCCTGGAATTATCCCTAAGGATTACCAATTAACTTTATATATATATATATATATATATATATATATATATATATATATATATATAAGAAAGAACGGTTAGGTTAATAATCCAAAAGGTCTTTAGTATTTGTGTTTTATTTTTTTAAAAATACAGTGCTCAATACATAAGTAAAGCCTAAATTATAATTATTTTTTTTTAAATTATGATTGCAAAAATTCGCTTTAGAATGAAATAGAAATTTTCCAAATTTCGCTTGAGGATGAAATAGAGCTGGATTTTTAGCTTCTATTTTTGAAAAATGAGAACTTTTATGTCGCGATGAAATCATATTTTTAAAGAATAATGATATATATATATATATATATATATATATATATAGGTGAGAGAGAGAGAGAAAGAGAGAGCAGCTATGTCATGTTATAAATACTCAGTTGGCCCCAGTCAGCCACACTGAGATATTATGCCGCCATTTACATCTGGATGTTCTCCTCATATGCCGCAAGATGGGCTGATGATTTGGTTCTGAAACACGAGAGTACCAAAAAAAAAAAACAGCACTCTATGTGAAAAGACTGTGTAACATATTCCCGGGAAATTGGAGTACTACGATGTGGTGTAACGGATAGCAAGCTTGGCTCGCTAGATCAGTTAGTAGTGAGCTCGATCTTCACTAGGTGCTCCATACTTTCGGCTTTGTACCATACCTCAGCTACGCTTAGTAAATCGCTGTCTTCGGGAAAGGCAATTAAATGAACCTGAATCGAAAGAAAGTATGTGCTTGAAAAAGGAAAAGCAAATATAAAAAATAGTCTAAAACAAATCGACCTTAAAAAAATACCAATTCGAAAAGGGAAAAAGATCCTCTGCACGGCAAATACACTATCAGAGCCAGCATTGCTGAAATAGATCTAACACTTACTCATTAGGACCTGTAACAAGTTTTGGAACTTTTTAATACACCCAAACAGAACAATCCAAGGTAACTGCCCAGACAGCATGATCAAAGACTAGAATGTGCTTTCTTATTGACATGGAAGCCCCTGCAGATTGAAATGTATATTTGAAGATCTTCAAAAAACTATCAAACTACGAGGATGAAAAGAAATAAAAGTCTCAAACATGTCGCACATGTGGACATTAATAATTCCAGTTGTAGTTGGAGCTCTTGGATTGATTTCAAAAGGCACCGATAGACTCCCTGTGCGAATTCCTGGTAGCTCAGCGTTAACAAAATATAAAGATTTCTACTCACAAATACAGCTCACACATTACCAAGAATTTATTTATGTAAAATGTGTGAGTTCTTAGTTTGTTTGTTTGTTTTTTGTTGTTGTTTTTTTTTTTTTTTAATGATCAGTGGAAAATGTAATGGAGCCATTTCTGACCGGAAGGAAATATGTATGCAACAGAAACACATGGTAAATAATAATAATAATAATAATAATAATAATAATAATAATAATAATAATTGGTGGAGTTAACTATTAAAACAAATTTTCTAAAAGGGTGTCCAGTGTGCTATGCAAATACATTATAAATTGACATCCAAACGTAAGTCAAAAGAAATATACTTATATTTCTTAAGATATATATTCTTTAATTTCTAATCTGAGTAATTAATCGATATATCAATATATCGTAATATATATATATATATATATATATATATATATATATATTTATTTGTTTAAATAAAAGGGACCACTTTAAGGTTCCATGTAATAAATTATTTTTTCTGTTTCAACCTATCATTATAGACTGATGATCCAGAGCCCTTTTAAAAGAGCTGTGGTGAAATAATTTATTACATGGAACCTTAAAGTGGTCTGTTTTTATTCAAACATATTTGCTCTGAATTTACATTGAGCTCTCTGGATATCATCCTCCTTGGGTCTACCTATATGGATTACCTAGTTTTGCATAAACTACATATATATATATATATATATATATATATATATATATATATATATATATATATATATATATATATATAAAATAAAAAAACATTAGGCAGCATACACGACTAGCGATGGATGTCGCCAATAATAGCATTAATATTGCTGATTGATTCTATGTGTGATTATTTTGTGTATATATATATATATATATATATATATATAAAAAATATACTCTTAAGGTGTGCTATATTTATGAGATAAAGTGTTCAACGTCAGAGATAGAGCGTGCGTAAATATAAAAGTGAACATTGAAGTCATCAATTAGTGGCGGCAGGCTGTTTCATGCTAGATGCAATCGTCAAGACCTGATGATTGCGTCTAGCATGATAAAATACATATATATATTAGTAGATATGTTATATATATATATATATATATATATATATATATATATAAACTTTCCTCCGTGGTACATAGACTTAATGAATTCAAAGGCAGTACTAGATAGGCCACAATGTCTCCTCATTTAACAGTTAAAATAGCTAGATGTAGCCGCAAGTTCTATGCTAACAGTTTCTTCTATCGCACTACTCGCTTGTGGAAATCTCTTCCGGCCCCACGCTTTCCGGTCAACTTTGATCTTCAAAACTTTAAATGCAACGACAATCGTTATCTTATGTTTTATTAATTCTTTTCCTTTTATTGTTCTCTCTCCATAATAATTTTTTCCTGATATTCTCTCTCACGCAATCATTGCGTCTATTGACTTTTACTGGCTTGCTCGGTGTAAATGAGTAAAGTAAATTATATATATATATATATATATATATATATATATATATATATATATATATATATATATATATATATATTTACATTTTAAAAATTACGTGGTATGAATATATTTTGTTTTGGCTTCCGTGACGGATCAATTTACAATTAACCGAAACTTAATTGTATATTAACTTTTATAAAATGTAATTTTTATATTCGTCATGTCTAGTGTTTAATCATTAATATGAACGAAAAATGAAAAAAAAAAAGTGATTATTTCAGGTCACATTGCCGCAGATTTCGTTATTTTACCATTAGGCAATCCCAGATTAGGATTAATGCAAACCGTCGCCCATCTCTATATAAACGCTTTACGCTATATTCTGTGTCGTCTCCGTATGAGCGAACATCGTATGCTATTTTTTTTTTAAATAACAATATCCTAGATGCATGCAAATACAAAAACATCACACTTTTTTTTTATCTCAGTTATTTTATTCTCATTAATTTAATTTGCATTACGGACACTAGCCACAGGATCACGTGACAACCAAGCGTGCAAAGATCACGGCCGAGACATGCTACCTATCGCTCATGTCACGAAAATGCTAACATACATAACGTTACCTGCCTCGAAGAGACTTATCATCGATGCAATTGTTCTGGGACCCGGAAAAGTGAGTTCACGCCGTGTTTCTTTAGAATGCTATTGAAGAAGCCAAGCCAAGGCCTGCAACTACACTTCTTACGTCAGTGCCTGTGAATACAGTGTACGTATGTATGTATGTGTACACGGATACGTACTTACGTATGAGTAATCGGTATGGGGATGAGGAAGTGTAAGCAGTTTATTCGTAGGCATGTAAATTTAGATTTCTTTCTTTTCTTTTTTTTTACTTTAAACTATGTTTGTGTGTTTCATGTGTACATACGTCGGGATGTGCATTTGTCTATATGGTAGAGGTCGTCAGGTCTGAAAGAGAAAGAAATTATTCCTATGTTAGAAATAGAGTGAGTTGTGCCCGGAAGTGTCATGCTGTTGCCAGTTTTGGGCATGCGTGATTTCTGAAACGACTGATTCGATTCGTTCTCGTATTTCCTTCAAGAATTTCTTTTTACGCGAACACAGAAGCACGTTTATATAGAAATATCTTACAGGAGCAGTGTATATATATATATATATATATATATATATATATGTGTGTGTGTGTGTGTGGCTACACAACATTTCGCTTGTGTTTATCATCACTTGTCTTGATAAAGTCCAATGACGAAACGCATCGGCAAGGACCAAGTCCTATTTTCCGATTGTCTATTTTATTCAATTTCTCTTCTCTATAGATATATTCTGAGAACATTAACATATATATATATATATATATATATATATATATATATATATAAAACTGTGTGTGTGTGTGTGTGTGTGTGTGTATATATATATATATATATATATATATATATATATAATAATATGACAAAGCTTATAATGCAGTTGTTTATGAACAAGGAAAAGGATGGACAAAGCAATATATAGATATTAATGGTAATTATCTGCCACCCTCAAGCAAGCAAAAGTTTCATATGCACCAATATTTGATATGGCAGCACACTTTTTAAGGATCTCTCCTTATCGCCTGGTTCTTCTGCTGCAATATCAAATATTGCCGAGTTCATACCTCATATATACATACACAAACACACACACACATGCATATATATATATATATATATATATATATATATATATATATATATATATATAAATATATGTATGTATTTGTATTTGTAAAAATTGATGTATTTAAGTTACAATCCAACTTTATTTGTCATTAATCCAAACGTTAATTTTAATGGTGCCTGTGTTTAGATAGACGCCCGTCTTTTAAACAGTGTAAATTACGTCTACCATTCGACCCATTCGAGAGATCTAATAAATGAAATGTGTTATCCGGTAGAGTTCGAACCTCACTTTAAAATAGCACCCGCTATCTGATTCGGTATGGCTGAAAACGCTTAACAAAAGAGAGGTAACTGACCTTGCTGGAATGTGTAGCTATCTGGAACGAAGCGGCCTAAACATCACTGGATCAAATGATCATTTCCCCTAGAACTGAAGAGAAGACCGGAGGTGGGTAGATTTTAAGATTTTAAGATCTTATTTAATACTAGCTCTCTCCTTTGGTTTAATAGTTTACATAATATCTGATATTACTAGGATCCACCTGGATTATATACCAACGGATCTATTACCTGTAATATATATATATATATATATATATATATATATATATATATATTTAAACATATATTATTAAATATAACAGGCAATGAGGTGTTTTAATGTTCGAATGTTTGCTTGAAAATAAAGAAAAATATTGTGCAACATTTGCATATTTTTTATAAAACTATTGTTATCATTAAATAAACTTTAATAACAACATATTAATATGCAACAAAATTTTAGTTGCCAAATATTCTAAGATTAGCGTAATGATTTTTTTGAAATCGTCTAAAAAGTTTGTGGACATCATATATATATATATATATATATATATATATATATATATAAATTTAATAAATAAACAGACACTTTTTTTACCATTATTATAATTTATTTCACAAATTTTTTTCGGATCATCAGGTAACACTTCCAACATTTTCATAGTTGGAAGTGTTTTCCAGATGATCCGAAAACCTTTTTAAAAGGATTTTGGTGAAATAAATTATTATAATGGTACCTAAAGTGTCTGTTTTTAACATTAAATCTTAACTCTGTTCTTCACATTGAGCTCTCAGGATTTCATCCTCCTTGGATTTACCAATTCGGTCTACCAAGTTCTTCATAACTTATATATATATATATATATATATATATATATATATATATATATATATATATATATATATATTTTTTTCAAATTTTAAGAGGGTCATAGGTCATAATTAAATATTTTCGATCGACAACTGCTCGACTCTTTATCTAGAAGTTTAAAACAAATTAGAACTGTTTGAGGGAGTCATTGGTTCGATCTGCATGACGATAATAGTTTTCCCTTTTGTCTTCTCTTTAATCTTAAAATCCTATTAATCCTTTAATCCTTTAAAATCCTTTAATCTTAAAATCCTATATAAAAAAAAAGGAGAAGAAGAAACCCTTCAGTAGTATTTTAATACCAACGATTGACTTTTGATGAAGTTACGGTCGAAATTCGCCTTACGTTAGGTTTCTTTTATTCGTTTTTAATCCATGTTATATATATTTTATTCAGAGTTTATCGTTTAATATCAAAATATACCTATCATGTAATATATATATATATATATATATATATATATATATATATATATATATATATATATACGTCATCCCAGTTTGTGACTGGAAGGAAGGATTCCTTGAGGAGGATATAAATCCAGGGAGAGCTCAATGTAGACTACAGACCATTATAATGACAAGAAGAAGACGGAAATTCTAATTATCCATTTCGATTATAATTTATTTCGTGAACACCGAAACGAAGTGTTGGTCGAAAGGCACCTTAGGTTAGCTTTCTTTTTATTCGATATTAATTGTTAATTAAATTGTGATCCCTATATTAAAAACTTGTTTTACTACGTAGTGGTACTAAAAATTTATTAGTTATATATATATATATATATATATATATATATATATATATATATATATATATATATGTTTTTATTAAATAATATAGACAAGTGTTGTCTATTTATTTTATGTAAACTCTTTTCATAACGTCTAATAAGTTTAATAACATTATAATTGAACGAAGAAAGCAATTTAATATAATATAATCTAAGCTTTCGGCTTACATAAGTTATTATCAAAGATGTCAATTACAACATATTAAGCAATATACGGACAAGACAGTGATGATAGTCTGTCAATGTTCACATAGATGATCTCTAAGCAACGATAAACACGTGCATATAAAGACGCCAGGAGCGAAAATCGCACCGCATCTCATGACGTCACACATGACCACGCGAGAGTGAATTGGAGAAGTATGAAGTATGGAAAGCCGTTGGCACAAACCAATGGCCTCCGTCACCAACTACAGACATTTAAGGATATTTGTAGAGATTCCATAGTTGATTTTGTTTAGGTTGGGTTTCAACTGTTTAATGTATGATGCTTCAAGGATTTTTACTTTTTGTCTATTGTTTTCATGTCGAAGTATAATTGTGTTTTCGACAAGTATATATATGATGAGTGCGAAGCATTAATGCAAATTTTGTGCGTATATGCTAATGGCTAGCCACTTGTCTTTGATGATTGCTAATCCCTTTTGAAGACGCTTGTTCAGGCGCATGTTGTTCTTGTTCAGCACCCACATAGCCTACCTGTAGTTTATAATGACCTTAGAGTATACCTTAGCAGACCTTAGTTACAGTTTCTGGAAGAGTAGCTTGTTACCTAGCATGATCAACGATCTGAACAAGGCCAGCACGTTCAAACCCTCGGCCACGATGACTTGGGACTTCGTGCTAGCACAGCTATCGACGGCGGCTAAGGTTTTTGTCTATACAATTTCACTCACAAGTCGTGGATCAACCTGTGGTATGGTTTTCAGACATTTTCCAAAAGTACCGACCGCAGGGATCGCCCCCTCCAGACCGATAACATCAAGAAGTCACCTTCCTGAAAAATCGACCCTGGTGAGATTCGAACCCGAGTCTCGTGATCTAACCACTAACTAATATGCATATGTATATACACTGCGTGCCAAATTATTATCGAGTTAATTTTTTTTCTAATATTTCAAAAACCGTCCAATCAATTCACACAAAATTTTCACACAAGGTTGGCAACACTGACCTGGGCAATCACTGAAATTTTCTGCGCAATGTAAACAAACTGGCGCCATATTTGTTATCAGCGCGGTGATTTGAGCGTGCCAAATTATAAGAAAGGTTTAATAAATTTCCCAGAATTGAGCAAACAAAAGGTTTATTAATGTTGCACGTGAATGTTTATGATCAAAAGAAGCTAATAAGTAAGATAATCAAACAAATAATAAAATATTCAAACAAAGGCACAGTTTTAAACAAATTAATAGGGAATGTGCTTTCCCTGTTTTGAAATTACTTGAAGAAGTCGACGATCCATAGAATTTGTTAATTGTAGGATGTCATCTGCTGCAATGACGTGAGATATGTCAAGTATTGCTTCCCACAACTCAGCGTTGCTCCTGAATTGTCGTCCGTTGGCGTACTGTCTTCGCTTCATGATGCTCCAAAGGTTTTCGATTGGGTTCAAATCCGGAGAATTTGCTGGTCCCTTTCATTTTTCGAGGTCCATCAAAGTCTAACTGTTTCAAATATTCAGTAGTCTTGTGAGCAGCATGTGAGGGAGCAGTATCTTGCATAAAAACAATGGCCCTTCTGAAGGCAACTCTTTGCCTTTTCATCCACGGTTCAAGATGCTTCTTCATTAATGCTATGTATGCATCAGCAGTCATTTTGACGTCATCTGGTACTCTCCATGGACCCACTAATTTTTTTCCAATAATACCACCCCAGATCATTATGCCTCCACCGCCTTGTTGGCGTCTCAAACGCTGATGGAGATTCTGTCCGTTCATTACCCAGCCTTTTCGTCTGTGAACAAAACTTTAGAGAAGTCAATCTTCATATTGTCCTCGGCCCATTTCAATCGATTTTGAATGTGATTTCTCGTCAACGGAGGCTTCGATACAAGTTTGACTGTTGTTGCTATTTCCCTCAGATACCAACACCGAGTACTTTTAAACACAGTAGGATCCCCAATGCGACTGAAAAGCTCTTGACTGGTAAGTCCAGGGTTCTTCGTGGCCTCTCGTTTAAGTCGTGACATGAGACGACGTGAAATAACCCTCGGCTTGCCTTTATCTGCCCTTTTGCGCACTTGTGTAGGGTCGGCGGTGAACTTTTTCATTGTTTGATGACACCTCCCTATCATTTTAGAAATTTCTAGGGTAGATTTACCTTTTGAGAGTTCTGAGGTGATAGTTTTCTTTTCAGCATCACTTAAACTGCTTTTACGGCCCATCTTTTCACTAAATTCTTACACTTTTCTAATAATTTGGCACGCTCAAATCACCGTGCTGATAACAAATATGGCGCCAGTTTGTTTACATTGCGCAGATCAGTACAAAAATTTCAGTGATGGCGTAGGTCAGTGTTGCCAATATTGTTTGAAAATTTTGTGTGAATTGATTGGACGGTTTTTGAAATATTAGAAAAAAACGTTATCTCGATAATAATTTGGCACGGAGTGTATATATATATATATATATATATATATATATATATATAGAGAGAGAGAGAGAGAGAGAGAGAAGACAGACAGACAGAGACAGAGAGAGAGTGATAGACTGCATTATCTATATAAACTTTTACTTCGCTCATTGCTGATAATATAAAAGGATATTTTTCTCACACGATAAGCAAAGAATTTCAGTTCATTTTTCTTTTCCTTTCATAACATTCCGTTTGTTTTAATTTGTTTTTTGATTTGTTTTTTTTTTTTTGTTTGTTTGTTTTTTAAGAAATGAAAAGATACGAAACCCCAAGAAATGAGGAAATGTTTTCGAAGTAAGACACTTCTTAATATCTAAATCAATGGGAAAACCTCAAAACTTTTTTTTTTTTTTTTTGGCATCCTTTCGTGGTGAGGCTAAGAACTTTTCAACGCCCTGCCGGGCTTCGTTTTTCGTATCGTGTCAATACTTCTTTTTTTTTTGCTTTTTTAGTGTTTATTTTTCCTATTCTATTAATTTTGAGGAAAAGCTTACTTAAGAAATTGACATGTACTCTGCAGCAATTACAAAAATACTCGCACTGCCTAAAATGTCAGCAGAAGCATGATTTAAAAAAAAACAAAAAAAAATCAAGACTGATAGAACTTAGGAGGTGAGCTCCCGGATACAAGGTACTATATTGCACGTCACGCTCACGGAGTTTATGTACCAAAATTTATATGAAAAAAATCAAAGAAAATGAAACTGATTTAAAAAGAAGATTAATATTGCACTGAATAAACGACTTCTAAAATCCAAATTACCAACTAGTTATTTTATGATCGTATTAATAATACAAACTCTTAAAATATTCTAAAATAGAAAATATGAATATGGCTTTTTTTAGGCAAATAGAATTTATTATTTAATATTGTAGAAATTATCGCTATCATTTTTTTTTGTTGAGATTTACAAACTGTACGTTTGGTCTAATTTTTTCAAAGCAATCGATGAAATTTAAATAAGCTGATTTGTTTGGAAAAATACTTTGACAAAAACCCTACCTCGCGGTTTAATAATTTCTTTAATTTCATTTTATGGCACTTCATGGTAAACAATATCTTTTCAGAAAATTTCGTTGTTTTTTTTTCCTTTTTAACATCGAAGAATAAATTCTCAGGATTTTTTTTTTTTTTACTCTTGAGCAAACTACAAACTAGGATTCTTGTATATAAAAAAAAACTAAGAAAAGATATCCAAAACAGAAAAGATATGCAAATAGCTAAAAAATATAAATAGGTAATTGTTACTTCAATAATTAAATTGTTTTTAAAATAGTAGGCGTATTTTGTATGTTAAATAATAAAACTTTTAATTTTTCCCAAAAATTAATGAGAATTTATAGTACTAAGCTATGCACCCTAGTAAAGTGAACTTTGTACCACTTTACCTGTTTGCACTTCTTCCCAAAATTTGGCTTCGCTCGGTCAGTGGCTATTTTAGAGGGTGTGATGGACGGACGGGCGGAAGTCAAAGATATATATATATATATATATATATATATATATATATATATATATATATATATATATATATATATATATATAATATTTGAATTTTGATTAAAAGGCAAAACTTGTGATTGATTTGCTATTTTATTCTTATCTTTCATCTTTTTAGTCGTTATTATTTTAATCTTTTAACTAACAGACGTACCCAATCTAACTCGGGAAATGATTTTGTCTAAATAAAAAGACAAAGAGGCAAACACTTCATTTTATTTGCATAGATTATTAAAATGACAAAGGGAAGTAACTGCGAATTAATCTATTATCAAAAACTGATTTACCCCACTATATTGTTTTTGTTTTTTTTTGTTTTGTTTTTTTGTTTTTATGTGGGGTTATGTATTAAACTTCTATGAAATACAGTTCCTTTAACGTTATTTTTTAACATTTCACTACCTTCACGATGGACGTAGATCAATTTTACGTAGGCTTCCTGGGTCATATTCTATTCGCCTACAAAATTTGGTTGGAATCCATGCAGTAGTTTCCGAGTCTGTAGCCATCAGACAGGCACTTTTATTTGTATAGATTTATATCATCCTGAATTCAATATGCTTAATATTCTGGATGATTAACATGAATCAAAATTGAACAAATGTAAGCAGAATGTGATGTTTGAGCGCGTTTCTCTGTGTGTGTGCATGCATGTGTATATCTCTCAGTGAGGGGGATCAAATCGGTACTTACCACTTCAAGCCAAGTACGCCGCCATATCAGATAGAAATTGCAGCTGCATTTCCTTCCTTTTTTATGGAAGAGCGACCATTGCTGGAGAACCGGAAGTCATCCGGGATTGGACAATAAATTGCCAAGAGAAGTGGCATGGTATGTAGTTGAATAGGTAGAAAAAATTGTATCTAACGGAAGGTACATGTCGATACCCGATCAGTATCGGCTGAGTCACCGTGGAGACGGGCTATGATGTTGAAAGACCCGAAACCCCTAATGAACATCGGCTAAAAACATCACTGATGATGAGTACCAAAGCAACCAATAGATGTATTTTACGAAATAGTATATAAATAATAAAATGTTCAGAAAATTACTATAGTTTTACCTAAAAGAGAGGTCGTCAAAAACTTGTCATTAAAATCTTTGCAACTACTTACCGAGATACCCTTTGCCAAAAATCTTGCATGTCCTTAATGTGACGTCGTCCCCCGGTCGCAGCGCCGACTGTGACGTTCTATCCTGATCTACCACGGCGCCAGTTGTGACGTCCCTAAACAGCACCAATTGTGACGTCTTCGCCGCGGCGTCAGCTGTTCGCTCCTCGCTGCTCCGTCCGGGTGTCGCTGCTCCAAACGTGACGTTCTAACCCTTTGGTGATTCGGGTAGGAATCTGGTTAGATTGATACCAGCCTCGCCGTTCCCAACCTGCTTCCAACGCCTGGTTACCAGGGTAACTGCACTGATCTCCAGTCTGCCTACCACGTTGTGAATTGATCTTAGACAGACGAGATCAAACAGGGGTTGGGGCCGTAATGCAAGCTGAGTTCAACGGGGTGATAACACAAATATGTATAAAAGAAAATAAAATGAAAACTCACAAAGTTCAAAGTATCAAAGAAAAAAGGTAACAAACTTTTTATGTCTAGTTGTTCGGTACATAGGACTTTGTCTACCTCCCGACCCGTTCTGTGGATTGTGGCACGACGCTTTTGCTAGGCAAATTTTAACGCTTCAAGTTGTCTGCTCTCTAAGAAATTTGTGTTTCGGTGTGTCTTTGGACGAAAGTCGAAAAACTTATTTCTGTGGTCTGGTTCTAAGTCGCTCTTCAAACTACTTGTTCTTGGTTGAAGAAGAGTCCAAAAGTGTGCGTGAATCTTGGTCAGCTATCTTGATGCGGTTTCAACACTGGGCACTCATCTCTGCCTGCCGTCCGGGGCTCAACTTCTTCTCTCCAGGGTCTGAGCTCTTCTCTGCCTGCCCTCCGGGGCTCAACTTCTCCCCTCTAGGGTCTGAGCTCTTCTCTGCCTGCCGTCCGGGGCTCAACTCTTCTCTCCAGAGTCTGAATTACTGGGCACTCATCTCTGCCGCCGGTGCGCGAACTAACTTCTTCTCGCCAGCTTGGGTCGAACGAACTTCTTCTCGCAGGGCCAAACGAACTGGCCTCTTCTGCCCGCTAGGGGCGAACGAACTCTGCCCGCCGTCCGCGGCTCAACTCTTCCTGCCGTCCGCGGCTTCACTGATTTCTGTCTGGTGGAGCTTCGTTTTTATTGACGCCGTCAAAACTGGGGTGGGTCTGTCGGCGCCAGGGGTTCTTCGATAATTCTAAATACGTATCCACCCTTCTTATTTTTGGTTAGGGATTTTCCACTCTTTTCCATTTTTGGTAACTCTTCTCTCACTCCCACTCTCTTACTGTGCTTCTGAGGGGCGTGCACTAACTTCCCCACTTCTTCGTATCGGCTTCTCACACTTACACTCTGGATAGAGGCGTCGACTGATTTTCTTCGTGCGTCACGTGACCATTCTCGGCCAATGAGGTCCTGGTCGGGTATCTTTCCTCCTCCTTCGTGCGTCATGTGATCCACTTGGCCAATGACGTCATAGTCGGGCGTGAACAACCCGTGGCTTTGTTTTGGGAAAGAAATACCTGGCTTAACTAAAAAAAAAAAATTAATTAAATCGCCCTTATCATGAGCGGCCGAGGTGACACTCTTTGTTTTAACACGTGGCGTTTATCGCTAATTGGACATGATCTAAGAAAGAAATCTTCCTAGTCTACCTGGCGTCTCTAAAGCAAAAATAAAAATATTTCATTTTCCTTTCGTCCCATGTGTTGATAACAAAAAATCTTTATTATCACAGGGCAAACGTTTATTCTGTCAAAGGAAAAACTACTTGTGTGGGAATTTGATTCTCTATACCCAGCCAAGACTGTCTGTGTTTCGTCAATGTTCAACAATGGATTTCTTCTTTTTGGTGACATCCATTGATAACAAAATTCCATTTTTCGTGGACAAGCGGAAATCGGTCAACGCTTGTTCGTATGTGACCTAGATATTTTCGACATCTGATATCTATCAACAATAACCTTTTTCCTCCTCATTTCCGTCTCCTAAGCCGTGTGTGTGTGTGTTCGCCTATGACCCGTCTCGTATTACTTTTTCTTTCTTTCTTCTTCGTTTTCTCTTTCTTTCTCCCAAATCGCTTGAATGCAAAGAAAGAATTATTCTTAAAAACTAAAATATTTTTCGGCCTTAAATAATCCTCAAATGGTTGATAAACCGTAAAAAAGCAAATCATATATCTATAAATATTTCTTTCAAATTGTCCGGATGCATGATGCCACATTAAAAAGCCATACAATATTACCCGGGAAAGAAGAAAATTAATAGAAAACGATATGCCTTTACCAATAGGATAAGAAAACCGCAACTATATATATATATATATATATATATATATACAAATATAGATAACTATACTCGTTTCGAAAAACCCTCGAATTTTTGATTTGCCAAGAACCAAATCAATCTCGAGGGAAAAAAGGTTTTAAAAAAGAGCTGGAAACATGCAAGTCTGTCGAAAAAATCGCACAGATACAAGTTTGAAGCCCAAAGAAAAAAACCCGATACGAGTAAACAACTAACAAAAGAGCTCAATACAACCGTAGAGCAGACCTAGATAAACCTATATATATATAGTCATCCAGCCTGTTTCGCTGTATTACAGCTCATCAGTGACTAGACATACAACTGCTTCAAGCCAGGATCTAAACCCGACAGATTTAGCATCAGTCGGAGATCCCACCCCTAAGCTATCAACACACGGCAGAGAAAGGGAAATTCTAACATTATTTACGAATATATATTAACGCCATCAGTTAGACTGCTCAGTTCATTAATGAAAATCTATATATATATATATATATATATATATATATATATATATATACGGAGATAATAGCCAAATTGTCCAAATCATGTAAAAGCAAAATTGTCGATTTGTTAGATTAAGCTTTGAACCGTTGTAACTTAGAAATGATTAAAGATATCTTACTGGAATTCTCCAAGGTTTTTATAACACTATTGAACTCTACTTTGAACAATAGGAATATATGATTCCAGGATCATTTTCCAGCGTATACAAGATGATCTCCGCCTTCTCTAACCTTCTAACTTTCTGTCCTGGGATAACAAAGTGCGTCACACATTTCATGTACGATTTCATTTTTAAGTCTTTTTTCACTGTTCTTTGAACTGTCATAGCTGAAACTCCTCTCTCACGTGCCAAACGTTTGGCGAATTGAGTTGGATCATTTCTAATTTATTCTTTTATCTTTATCAAGTTGAAATGATGATCCTTCTTCTTTTTGTGACCTCCTGATCCAGTTTTCCTTTCTGCTGTTCCCTTATTCACCGTTCTCTTGATAGTTCTTGAATGGACTTTGAAGATGGAAGCCAGGGTATGAATGTTTGTATCTTTACTGAACGCCTGAATGATCTTTTTTCCTCTCACTATCGCTCAGTTAGGAAGACAGTGTGTCTGACACAAAACAGCTTTAACCTGCTCTCTTTATAGCTGTATAACTCTATGGGTTTTTCATTGATTCTTACGACAAATGGTTCCGAGATGGAAAAACGTTTTATCAGAAAACCTGGAAAAGAGAAACTAAATTAGTTTAGTGTTTTTTAGATAGTAAACATTTTCTGGGAGGGATAATTATGTTGTTACCAGAGTTGGTCAATTTTCCTGTTTCAACCAGGTATATATATATATATATATATATATATATATATATATATACTACAATTCAAAATATTGAGACATCCCCTAGTATTTTTTTAAATTGACCCAGAAAGTTGTTTTGTAATTTAAAGTAGATAAAATTATTACACATGTGTAAAAAAAATTGAGAAATTATTTTTCATTAGAAATTTTATTCTGATAAAAAGAAACAAAAGCATTTTATGATTAAATTTTGCTCTCGTCAAAATATCCTCCTTTAGCCTTGATTACTTCAGCCCGAATATTTGGCAACCATTTCAAAGGTTTCTCAAAGTATATGTTTGTTAATTGATTCCATTCTATTTTGATAATTGATTCCATTTTATTTTTCAAAGACTTTTTTGTTGGATTGTGTGGCAAACGCGTTCATATATCTTCTATCCGTATGTTTTTTATAATGGGGTCTGTGTAAAAATATGGTAGGTAAAATTGTTATTATCTTTAATGTTTAATTTTTTTAATGGTGTTTTGTTATTATTTTAAAGCCGGTTATTTGCTTGTTTTTAGCGATTGCGCTTATGTAAATAGTAGAAACTCCAATTTATAATAAGTATTGCAATAACGCAACCAAGGAACTTCAAGGCAACTGCAGAAATAAAACAATATGTCCACTCCAAGGAAACTGCCAACAAGCGAATATAATATATAAAGCCAAGGTAAGTGCAAACAACAGCACAATGTACTACATCGATCCCACTGAGAGACCATTCAAGAAAAGAAAAAACAACCACGACCTTTCATTCTCCGAGATAAAATACTCAAACATCACTACACTATCCACATACATATGGCATCTAAAAGACAGAAATATTACACCAAGAATAAGCTGAGAAATATTGAAAAACGCACTTGCCTTCAACAACATTACAAAGAAATGCCTACTTTACCTACACGAAAAGGTAACAATAACTTCTCATACCCAACAAAAAAATTACTAAACATAAGATCAGAAATAATTTTTAAATGCAGACGTGAAAACAAATACCTATTATCACAATTTATACCAAACGATAAAAAAATACCAACCAACTCATAAAGAAAGTTCCACAGGTGAGAAGTTCGACAGAAGAAACTGTTAGCATAGAACTTACGGTTATATCTAGCCAACTCAACTGTAAATTAATAAGATCTCGTCACCAGTCTATTACTGCGCTTAAATTCACAAAGTGTATGTACCATAGAAAAGAGCGATATTTATTCTACTATGTACAGAAATGCGGTAAAAGGCCAAAATGGGGAATGGGGAAAAAAGGACGGTCTTCTTCTGTCTTAATGTTAAACTTAGGTAGCCACAAACACTGACCCAACAATATTCTTTACACCACTGCAACGCATTCTTAATTACTTTTCTTACCACATCCACCATAATACCTCATTGTCTCTATGAAAGTCCTAAATAGTTTCCATACGTATAATTCTTTGTCTGTGGGGGGAGGGGATAAAATAACAATAGCAAAGAACTTACCCAATTTCCTTGAAAGTATTTATAGAAATGACACAGGAAGGCAACTTTAGGACGGTCAGGAAGTGACTAAAGCCGAGACACCAGATGAGGACCAATAATATTGTTGATTTATTTTTAGATTTTATCAAAATTCTATATATATATAGCAGGAGTACCGGACCATATGTGGCAGAAATATTCTAAGCATAGACTTAAGGATTGAAAATATATATATTTGATGTGCCTGCGTCATAATTTCCTCTAAAAAATAATTATAACAAATTTAGCATAAGAAATAATGAATTTCCTGATATTTGCAAGCGGTGGGAGGAGGAAGTGGAATTCTCATTGACTTTACTGATCGACTCAGGAATGCGATATATATATATATATATATATATATATATATATATATATATATATATATATATATCAGTCCATTTCAGGAAACAAACATGCGAAGAACGTCGACACAAATGTCATTGAACCAGAAACGCCAACGTACAAATTGGGTGCTCTGGGTTCGGTTCGTAATTCAAACAAATATCACCTGAAGAAAGCCGGAGCGTAAAACGCCCGAAATGTCGTGAATATGAAAATAAAGCTCGAATATGACAGCAGCTCGAACAATGTAAGTTGTGTAAATAGAAACAGAGGAATTGAACGTAAAATATGTTGCGCTTGGAGTAGTCTTGCACAACACCGTCAATTGACACAAATTCAAAATATTCTCCTAAAAACTATTCATCTTCTCAAATAGCCTCGTCAGATCGAAAACATCCATGGCGATGTCAGCCCTAGCACCAAAACTGATTCAGAAATCTCTAAACTGCCAGCTGTATACAAACGTTTTCTCAGATACATGATTAAAAAAGGCGAATTAAGCCTGGAGATCCTTACAAGGACCATTCCATTTTTGAATCTTGGTGGCTGGCGCTGCAGAATCTCAAACGAAGAACTGTACATATATAACAGAAGCGACATCACATGAGGTCATCACTTGAGGACTTTCAACAACAGCAACAACTAGACAGCACGTGTAACTCGAACAGCAGTATATACATACATGCACACCCAACCAGGCTTATATATATATATATATATATATATATATATATATATATATATATAATGTTAGTGGTCAATATATATATATATATATATAAATTTCAAGAGGATAGAATCCAGGTGGAGCTCAGTGTACAGGACAGAGCAAGAATGTAAAAGGTTCAAACACTAATATCCCATGGTTATAATTTATTACATTGGAATCGTAATCACGATCCTATTCATCAGACCTACAATCTTTTTTTTTAATTTGTAAATCTGATGAATAATATCGTGATTACGGTTCCAATGTTATAAATTATAAACATGGAATATTAATACATACATACATATATATATATATATATATATATATATATATATATATATATATATATATATATTAATGTTAACAGAGATAGTTTCAATATACTAATGCATTTTGTATACGTTTACACGCATGTACATATATGCATGACCACTCATACACCTGTGCATGCATATGCACATTCACATACAGGTATATACACACTTTGTAGCCTTTTCCCTCTGTATACTTCTCCAACTACATTCACAAATACACATATTTCGCATATATATGGTGCACTCATATGCACGCGCACATGCACAAACACATACATACTATAATACATCTATCAGAACCATTTCCCCCTGATATTATGGGGCCCATTGGAATCCCTAGTTTTTTTGCTTGTTCATATATATATATATATATATATATATATATATATATATATATATGTATGTATGTATGTATGTATGTATGTATGTATGTATAAACTATAAAATATGTATAATATATAATATATTTTTAAGTAAATCTAATTTAAAAATTAAAAATCGAAAACTGAAAAATAATCAAAATAAAATAAAAAATAAGTAAAATAAATTAACTCGAGCAAATAATAAACAAATTAACAAACAACTCCCTTTAGAATAGAAGAAATAGAACAAATAAAAATAAATACATAAAATACGAGGAAAAATAATCCAAATAAAGTAAACAATGAACAAATTAACAAACCAATAACCGTTAAAATGGACTACAACAATCAATCTAAAAATTGGACTAGAAAATAGCTATAACTGCTATATAACGATAAAAAATTACTACGTTACTCAAAAATCGAAAACTGAATAGAGTAAATCAAAATATACAAAATAAAAAGTAAGCAAATAAATCAGAAAAAAATAAGTAAAAATGAATCCAAATAAATAAATAAATGAACAAATTAACAAATCGCTCCCGCTAAAATAACCGTTAGAACTACTAAAAATAAATCTAAATAAGCAAAAAAAAAAAAGTAAAAATAATCTCAATCCAAGTAAATAAATAAATCAATCAAATAATAAACAACGGCCTTCTTCAGATGGTTGGAATGTCGAACTGAACCCTTTATTTCGCTCGCTGGGGTATACTGTTCTAGTTCCACGTGCCGTGTCTAATGGATGTCAGTTATCTCCTGTTAATTCTCCTCTCCAAGTTCTCCACTGCCTTAACCAGTTATTGAACTCACAGCTCTTTGGGTCTAACCAATGCCTTTATCCACTGTGTCATGTGTCCTTAAGGAGATCTGTGTATGAATTTATGATAAAGAAGGCCGAAACGTTGTGGTAAATATGGTAGCAGAGATGAGGACAATAGTCCGAATAATGTAAATAGCGTACATAATACCTCATCTCAGAAATCTAGACAGATATTCCCAATATTTATATATACAAAAATACTCGTAAAATGAGAAACAGCAAGACGTGGAAACAACAAATGGAATATTATTCTTTAACTGTTTGTTATGTGGTGTTGGAGACACGAGAAACAGTAATATTTAGTAAAATTATGAGTTTGGAATCAAATGTATGTGTCGGAATCTGACAATATGGATGGAAAAATAGTTGCGTATAATGAGTGTCACGATAATTTAGTTCGAAAATACAAGAAGTATAAGGGGTGGGGTTTCTTACCTCGAATTTCTGTTGAGTATTAAGAGATAAATGTAACTAGTATGGTCTGAAAAAAGCAAAGGAGATGAAATTTTCGCTGACGCACGTGTTAACGACCTCTCTGTGTGAACTGCTTGTCCGATAGTGAAAATGTCACATGTTTGTATGTGTAAAGGAGAAAAGTTGTGTCGATTCTCATTGGTTTAGAATGAGTAAATTAATGATAATTATAATCGTTATAATTATTTTATTATAATTAATTTTGACAATATGATTAATTTTATTTATCTATTTTTATGGAGACGACAATAGGATGAATAGCATGCTTAGTTCGCAAAATTTCATGGTGTTTTCGCTCTTCAACAGGCGCTTCAATAACGATTAGAATGCTCGGTCAAGAGCCTTGCACCAAACTTTATCTATATTTAGCAATGGATTATTTTTATTATTTTGGCTGCGGAAAGAAAAACGCAGACAACAAAAGCGAAATTACTACAATGGCTACTTTGGAATTCTGACATCGGAATTAATGACTTTGCTACAAGAATCTTTTACATGATGCATTATAAATGAGCCGGCTATGACCTTGTAATTTGAATGGAAATCCCGATAGGAACAACTTTTAACCTGTACATGTCTGATTTACATTGATATCAGAATAAAATATACGTTAGTTATTCGATATACCGTAATTCCCCATGTATATTTCGCATTTTTTTTTAAATAATAAGCGAAATTAGGAGTACGTATTATGCACAGCTAGAAAAAATCTCTAAAAATTGCCGTTTCATAGGTCGATTTCAGTTGCGAAATGACTACTCACCACAAACATACGACAATTTGACACTAACATTCGGCGATAAGGATGTCAAATACAATGATATGTACCTAACGATACTTACAAATAGAAAATAAAATAAAAATTATCATAAAACTAAATTAGAATAATATTATTCTACGTTTAAAACCATTTTTTTTAATAAGAGTAGGAAACGCTGGCCGTAATGAAATTGGAGAGATACAATTTATAGGGTTTGATTACTAAACAAAGAGTATTATGCGTGAGTAGGAGCAATTTTCCCACTCTTTCAGCACAATTTTAGGGGTGCGTATTATGGAAGAAGGTGTATTATATATGGGGAATTACGGTATCCATCATTTTTCAACACATGCACGTGTTATTTTTAGTGGATATCTATATTTGAGTAGATGCCCCGTTTTAATTAAAACCTTATATTTATTTTCGTCTGCCGGCCTGAATAATTGAGAAACCTTATTAAAGAAACATATGCGCCCACCAGCAGGATTCGAACCGGTGACCCACTTTACAGGAAGAACGATTAATGCCTTTAAACGCAAATACACAGCATCACGAAAGTTCATATCTTGTCAGTGGTATGAAAAAATGACATCAACAATCTTGTAAAATGATAGCAGATAATTGTTAAAAACAATGGAGACGAGGTACTTGAGGAATAAATGTTATTTTGTGATTATGTAAAATTTTGTTTTTGATTTTATAATCGAGTAAGAACTTTTGCAATGATCTAATATATACTATTTTATATTAGAATGCGCCACATATAATTTAAAACACTTTAGCTTCTAGCTGATGTCTGATTATAATTATAGATATATTTATAATCAAGTTAGATATCTTTATTTCTACGTATTAACGGACAGACACACATATATGTATGTATGTATGTATTTATGCAGAAAATTGTCTTTCATTGAATATATTACAAACATTATATCTGTTTATTTTTATCATAATCTTTTCATATTCACGAATATTTTTCCGCATATTACAATTAAATTGTTGTGAAATTTATATGCCCTGTCATAATAAATACATTGAGCTTTTTTTGTGGATCAATTTTAATATTTAATATTATTATGATCCACTTGGATTATATACAAACGGATTTATTACCTATACAATATATATAATAAAATGAAATATGCAGGCTATTGATATAGTTATTTAAATCAACGCCGATCAAACCGAATAGAATTTTTGCCAATAAATTGCTTAATATTTATCTAGTGTAATAATTGTTGTATCAGAAGCTATTAACGTTCATAATACTTATCGGGGTGTCAACTGAGAATTTCGCGATTACGAGCTCATCAGTTCCCAGACAAGAATGCTTATTTTTTTACAAAATGTATTTTATTATTTAATAAACACTTATTATATACTCATTATATACACTGTCAAAATAGTTATTACAATCATTCTTGTTTGGGTCTTGATCAATGCGAAATTACGAAACACTTAGTTAACTTACGATATATATATATATATATATATATATATATATATATATATATATATATAGTGAACATTGACGTCATCACTTAGAGGCGACAGTCTGTTTCATGCTAGACGCAATCGTCAGGCCACGAGTCGTGGCCTGACGATTGCGTCTAGCATGTGTTGAAAGTGTTGACTTCAATGTTCACTTTTATATTTACACACGCTCTGTCTCTGATATTGAGCACTTTATCTCATAAATATAGCACACTTTAAGACTATATTTCTTCATATATATATATATATATATATATATATATATATATATATATATATATATATATATATACAGAGAGAGAGAGAGAGATCTATAGAGAGTGAGGTGTCATCAGTGAGCATGGCGCGTGCAGCAGCTTTTGGACAAGCACAACATTTCCCTGATCCGACAACCCTCATCTGATTTCGCTCCTTGTGATCTTTTCCTCTTCAAAAA
The DNA here is from genome assembly GCA_903632075.3 of Acanthosepion pharaonis. Taxonomy (NCBI): domain Eukaryota; kingdom Metazoa; phylum Mollusca; class Cephalopoda; order Sepiida; family Sepiidae; genus Acanthosepion; species Acanthosepion pharaonis. The sequence continues at coordinate 486,441 of CAHIKZ030000511.1, read as the reverse complement.
TCAAATCTCTCTAGAAAGGAACAAGATTTCAAGACGTCGAGGAAATCCAATAGAATGTGACGAGACAGCTGCTCGTTATCTCAAAAAGAAAAAAGGTGTTCCGCGAATGTTTCTATCAATGGAAACGACGCTGGATAAAGTGTGTGGCTTCAGAAGTGGAATACTTTTTGGAGATTAAATACCGAAGAAAAACCATTATTAAACAAATTACAATCACTTTCAGCATTTTTTTTTACCAAGCTGGAATAAAAATATTAATTAAAAATTAAGAGGTGCAAATGTAAGTGAACCCTTATATTTACACTCTGCATTTTGCTTTACATGGTTGCCAGTGCAAATATTTTTTGTGTGCATGGGTAAAAAACAAAATGACATACTTCACTCAACTAATATAACTTATTGTGTATGTGTTGAGGGGTTCTCCTCTTTTTTACACAAATGGACTCACCCAGTATATACACATACCACGCCTACGTGAAGACCCGAGAGCAAGACTGAGGAGTCGAATCCCGAGTGACAGAGTAAATGCTGTAGGTAACCGGAAGAGTGAGGGTGAGGTAGAGATTTTCCAAGCGTAGCTTAGATGTGGCACAAGACCGAAAATATGGGGCATCCAGTGAGGATCGAACTCACTTTTCAGTAGTAACTGATCTAGCAAGACAAGCTTGCTAACCATTACACCACGCCGAGGTGCCCATTTTCTAAGCGTAGCTTAGACGTGGCACAAGGCCGAAAGTATGGAGCTCCCAGTGAGGATCGAACTCACCTTTCAGTCATAACTGATCTAGCGAGACAAGCTTGCTAACCATTACACCACGCCGAGGGGCCCATAAAATGATTTTCTAAGCGTAGCTTAGATGTGGCACAACGCCGAAAGTATGAGGCACCCAGTAAGAATCAAACTCACTACTCAGTCGTAACTGTTTTAGCGAAACAAGCTTGCTAACCATTACACCACGCCGAGGTGCCCAGAGTGAGGCTGAGGTAACAGCGTTGTAGGAAGTCACAGTGAGCGATCACGTCGACTCAGTAAGAAGTCATACAGCGATACTTCAATACCAAAGACTGTATAGATATTTTACTACTAACCCGTATTCCTGGAACTACTAACCTGCTTTACCAGTTTGTATTATTACGTTAATACATTATTTTCATCTATTCATTCCTGGCGTTTGTTATTTATTGGTACCGGATTTCAACCAGGAATCCGCAACAGTATGCAAAAGGATGTAGTTACTAAATAAATGCAGATGACTAAATTTTTAAAAAAATATGCACCAAGACCGAAAGAACGCTCGAATTTTAAAACATAGTACAGTTAAACCCTGTAATGATGGCGAAAGCTACAAAAAGCTATCAAAACGTTTTGGAATGCATTATTTACATTATTCAGACTATTTTCTTCATTTTTGTAGCGATATTTATTACAACGTTTCGGCCGTTGTACATTCCGTGCTTCTTCAGGTGGTTGGAATGTCGAACTGAACCCTTTATTTCGCTCACTGGAGTAGACTGTTCTTGTTTCACGTGCCATGTTTAATGGATGTCAGTTATCAGTTATCTCCTGTTAATCCCTGGACGTTCTCCCAGGCGATTCCTGCCGAGACCTCTACGGTTCTCCAAGACTACCTGGACAATGTCGGAATCAAAGTACATACGTCTACTGCGCGACGGAATCTGAACGATGCTGGTCTTTTATCCTAGAAAAAAAAACACTGCTTACGAAATAGAACAAGAAAACTCGGTTGAACTATGCCAAAGCTTATATCAATAAGCTAGAAACAAAAGTTTTTTTGGTCGGATGAGACCAAACTAGAGCTTTGGGGGAGGAGGCAACAGATGATATGTATGGTGAGCTCCTAAAACGACTTTTGTCAGGAAGAATTTAAGCTAATTTAACAGTTAAGCATAGCGACGACAGTATTATGATTTCGGGAGCTTTGGTGAAGCTGGAACAGGCGTAATAGTACACTCTGACAGCACACTGAACCCTGCAAAAGATCAAGCGATTTTAAACGAAAATGTCTTGGCCTCAAATGTTAGGTTTAAGTCGGGACTGGACCTTGCAACAGGACAATGATCCGAAGCATGAAAGCAAATCCACAAATGAATTGGTTCGAAAAAAGAAATTTCAAGTCTTGGAATGACCTCGTCAGTGTTGTGATCTAAATCCAATTAAAAATATCTGCGTTAAGTTAAAGAAGACAGTACATGCAAGAAACTCAGGTAATATCAAGCAATTGTTGAAATGTGCGAAGAAGAATGGTAAAAAATTGATACTAACTCCTACCAGAAACTTCTTAAAAATTATAGAAAAAGAATGGTCGACGTCGTGAACTAAAAAGGAGGAGTCATGAAATAGTTAATGTATGCATTCACTTACTTTTCCACACCTTAAGTTTTAATTTTTAATTAATATTTTTACTTCAGCTTGCTAAAAAAAATGTCTTTTCTTAATGAATATATATTTTGATTTAGAGTTGATTATCTGCAAAAAAAGAGACATTTTTTAAAAATATTATCTTAGGGGTTCATTCACTTTTTCAGCACTATATATATATATATATATATATATATATATATATATATATGTTTCTTTTCATTTTCATTTCAGAATTTGGAAGTAAAGTCTGATGATCCAGAACCCTGTTAAAGGGGTTATGGTGAAATAGCTTATTACATGGAATCTTAACGTGGTCTGTCTTTTATTCAAACATATCAGCTCTGAATTTTACATCGACCTCTCTGGATATCATCCTCCTCGGGTCTACCCATACGGATTACCTAAATTTGCATAAACTATATATATATATATATATATATATATATATATATATATTTATATTTCCAAGAAGATACAATCCAGGTCGAGCTCAATGTCGAAGAAAGAGCAAGAATATAATATAAAAGGCTCAAATACTAATATTCCATGTCTATAATTAATCACATTGGAATCCTAATCATGATCCAATTCATCAGACCGACAAATTCAAAAGGAAACTGAAATCATAACTCCAAGTGTAAAAAAAAATCAGTGAGAGTGTGCGCGTGGGAGAGAGAGACAAAGGTGAGAGGGAAATACATGAAATCTCTAGAGAGAGGTGTAACAGAAGAAAGAGGAAGAGGAAAGACCTTAAAGCGAGGGTGGGGAATAAAATTTTAAAGGAAGAATTTAAATAAAGATTTAAGATAAAAAGAAAGATAAAATAAATCACTACCGATTTGTTGACCTAAAATTAAAAAGAACAGACACCGGAAAAGTGTGCATACATTTGTGGTGACATTATAAATGATTATACGATCCAAATTTAAAATCTAGCCAATTTACACTGCCGATGTATATATGAAAATGTGTCGTCTGGTTTGCATTTACTAACCTTATGTATACATGAAAAGAGAAAATGAGAAAGAGGAAGAACCCCCCCCCAAATAAAGATAAGGCCAAACTAAAAGTCGGCCTTTGTAAGAGAAATGATGTGTAATTAAGAACAATTTGAAAAAGCATGTAATTTTCCGCTACAGATTACAAATTTAACATAAACATATAAAAATATTTAATTCTGGAAAAACCCTACTATTTATTACCACATACACACATAAACTCATATGCATATACACACATACACACCTATATACATATACACATGCACGTATGCATATATATATATATATATATATATATATATATATATATATATATATACATATATATATACACATATACACATACGTACATATACATATACACACAGAGACATATACATATGTACATATACATATAACCATATGCACATACAGATACATACACACTCATATATACAAATACACACACATATATATATATATATATATATATATATATATATATATATATATATATATAGCATGATGAGAAGCCACGTATACTTTCTTAATATGTATATATAGAAAAAAGTTGCAAATTAAAAAATAATAATGTTTTTTATGAAAGTATTTATTTATTTATATATATTCATATATATTTTATATATATATTTATTTATATATATTTATATATATATTTGATATATAAACAATCTGAAATAGCAAATATATATATAAATAAATAAATACTTTCATAAAAAAGCATTATTATTCTTTTAATTTGCAACTTTCTATCTATATCTATATATATATATATATATATATATATATATACCTGACCTGCACACCCATCCATATATACATTTATACATATAAAAAATAGATGTGTAAAATTATATTCATCAGTACTAAAAAAACTTATTAGAAATTAAGATGAAACGGTAACAATAAAAGAAATAATAAAAAAATAAAGGTATCATGGTAACGATAGGAATAAAATGTAAAAGGTAATAAAAAATATAAAATACAATAAATAATAATAATATGATCATAAATAATGAAAAATATATATATATATATATATATATATATATATATATATATATGTGTGTATATATATATATATATATATATATATATATATATATATATATATATATATATATATATATGAAGTTATGAAAAACTTGGTAATCCGTATGGGTATCTCAAGGGGATGAAATCCTGAGAGCTCAATCTAAATCCAGAGTTAATATTTTAAAGAAAAACAGACCACTTTAAAGTACCATTACATATATAAGGCTCAAACACTAATATCCATGGTTATAATTTATTACGACAGAATTCATCAAACCTAAAAATTCCAAAAATTTGTAGGTCTGATGAATTGAATCGTGATTACGATTCCAATGTAATAAATTATAACCATGGAATATTAGTGCTTGAGCCTTTATATTATATTCTTACTCTGTCCTGGATATTGAGTTCTACCTTGATTCCATCCTCTTGGGAATTTATATATATATATATATATATATATATATATATATATATATATATATATATATATATTCATAATTTTCTGCAAGGCACAGAATTTCATTATATCAATAAAAGGTTAGACTTATTTTGCTTTTCATGATTAAAAAGAAAAACGAAAAATAAAACAAACATAGCCGACCTGTTTTGCCCTCACTCAACAAAGCTGGATCGATGGATTTTGAACATAAAAACGATATGTAATATTAATGAAAGTAGAATACAACTGAAATGGAAAATCACGTCAAGTCCTAACAGACTCTCCCTCTGTTCTATTTACCGAGGAAGGACTGTCTGGACCGAACGTCAATTGTTTACAACCCTTTTATCTACAATATAGAGAGAACACGACTCAAGATGGTAAATGAGTCAATGCTAATGTTAGCAGTGAGAAATTCGCCAAACAATTACCTCTGCAGTAGAAGATTGTTATTTCTCTTCTATTCTGCGTGTATAGTTTTCTACTAAATCTGTTTTGACGTCTACCCGAAAGGATGTTCTACACCCACAGCACTATATTAGTAATGTTATTTACCATTTTAAATGTAGCTGCAGTGCTGACTACATAGATAGAACAACCCAACGTTTAAATGCTAGAATAAGGCAGTATATACCGAGAAAAATCAGGAATGGAACATCGCAACTGAAGGACGTTCTGAACAAACATATGGTTCCTCCATCGCAGAGGGAGCATTTTATATATATATATATATATATATATATATATATATATATATATATATATATATATATATATATATATATATATGCATATTCAGTGCTGGTTTTAATAAAATAGTGCTCGATGTAAAATAACGGAACTATAAGTTATGTATTAATAATAATATACATTTTTTCCTCAGTGGTAACAAGACCCTGAGTTTCATGCACAACGAGAACTTTGCTTTGTGCATGACACTCAGAGCCTTGCTGCCGGTGAGGAAAAAGATGTGTATTTATTATTAACATTAACGCGTTTCGTCTAATGTGGACTTTCTCAAAGCAAAAAACGAAATGAATTTAATTAAAGAAAGTAACTTATAATAACAAAAAAAAAAACAGAATGTTTTTAGCAACTGGAGGAATGTAGAGAACGTTATTTTCATATTGTTGTCACGTAGGAGAATATTGTCATTATAGCTGTGTTGACGGATTCAACCATTTTCTTTTGGTTTTACGATATTGAATCCGTCAACACAGCTATAATGACAATATTCTCCACACGTGACAATAAATAGTATTGTCTTTTCTACAGGTTAACTCTGAGAAATTTTCATATATATATTTATATATATATATATATATGTGTGTGTGTGTGTGTGTGTAAGTGTAAAAGACAATAGGAAAACTGTAATAGTTGCCGACGCGTTTCGTCCAATGTTGACTTTTTCAAGGCAAAAAACAAAATGAATTTATTAAACAAAGTAACTAATAATAACAAAACAAAATGTCCTTAGCAACTGGAAGAATTTAGAGAAAGCTATTTTCATACTGTTAACTGAAAATTACGTCAATTACTGTCACGTGTGGAGATATTGTTCTTATTGCTGTGTAGACGGATTCAACCATTTTCTTTTGATTTCTTGATACTGTTCTGTACATTTGTTTGGGAGTGTTGTAATTCTGTTATATATGTGTGAATGTGTGTGTGTGTATTTGTATAAAGATTTTTAAAAAGACAATATCATTGACTTTAAACATTAAACAATGATACTTGTCTGAGTCTTAAGTCAATCTCAGTCGATTAAAATTAAACATCATCCATATTGAAGTATCTGTCTGAAAACTCTAAACTGTCTCCTACATTTCTCTATTTTTGTGTCGTCGACTAAAAAATTTAGTTAAATGATGCAGCGAAGAGATAACATGGTGGATCTATAGAGTATTAATATAAACCACAAACGCCATAAGAGCAGTCGACGTTGACATAAAAGCAGACGACACATTCCATTAGAGAAGGCCATAAAAACTACAAAAATCTATCAGTAGAAGCCATATTCTATTTGTCTGCAGACGACATTGGTACCATTTGTGCGTCACTGATTCTTATATCGAAAATATTGGCATCATGTTCTTGGAGTTCAAAATTAAATCTGTCTCGTAAGGTCAGCGCTGCCTGTCATACTAATGGCGGGAATTGCCAAATCTGCGTTACATAGAAATGGTTGTTGTCTATAATAAATGCTAATCTTATGAGTGGCAGAATTGTAGGAAGTAATATCTATGTAAGTGAGACATGTTTAGTCATTTGCCTTGAGTTCATCTTGCATACGTACAGAGTTTACAGAAGACTCCATAATGGAAAGAGGAGTTGGACAATGATGTGATTTCTCACCGGATTTAATGACCGTCCTAGGTATGACGATAAATTACACCAGCGTCCGGAGTAAGACGATAAACTACATCCAGCAGCAAGGCCTCTGATCAGGAGCTTTTGAGGTATGTGGAACCACCTTTTAATTTTTGGTGTTCTCGGGTCCGCCCTGACCCACGGTGGTAGCACCAATTAGGGTCCCATCTATGGGCAAATAGTTAACCCCCAGACTTGGGTCAAAATTCTATGAATGTGTAAAAATAGATTTTAATACCAAAAATACTTTGTATAAAATTATTACCAGCAATATATTTTAAAAAAATATTACCAGCTATACATTTTTGAAAAACATGTATTACTACAAGTATTTTGGGAAAAAAAATAAAACATTACCAGCTATACATTTTTTGAAAAAAAATATTACCAGTGAAGGAAAATTTTTAACAGTAATAGATTTTTTTGAAGGAATAAATATTACCAGAAATAGAATTTTTGAAGGGAAGAATATTACCAGAAATAGATTTTTGGAAAAAAATATTACCAACAATAAACATTTTGTCGGCATTAAATAACCAATTGATGTTGATATGCCGTAAAACAAACCAAACCAAACCAGCAATAGATTTTTGAAAAAAATATATTACCAGCAATAAGCATCTCGTCGGCATTAAATAACCCAAATTAAACCAAACGAAACGAGATTTAGTGAGCCAGTACGGCTAGATGACTCAGGATTTATTATCAGCGAGCAAGGCCGTAAGAGTAAACGCTACGAAGATGACACTGCGATCATTGCAGAACCGGAAAGAAAATTGAAAGATTTATTCGACAAGGTTGTTAAAGGGAGCAAGAACAAAGGATTAACCTTAAACGGCAATAAAAGAGAATCTATGGTTGTCAACAAAAGAGGCAGCCCAAGTTGCGAGTTACATAACGGGGACATGAAAATAAGCAGATGCTTAAATTTACCTCGATTAGTATCAGTGTTTTGCGAGTCAGGAAGATTTCTTTGGTAACGAAGAAAAGAATATTGAGCTTTAATTGACATCTGTCCTTTCCTCAAAGATGAAGAAGATACTCCAGGCGATGGAGAAGTGGTTCTACAGAAGGATGCTATGGATATCATGGACAGAGCGTGTGAACAACGATGTGGTCTTAGAGTGGATGCATACAAGGCTTATACTTAACATCAGGGAGAGGCAGCTGAAGTTTCTGGGACACATAATGAGGAAGGAGGGCCTGGAGAATTTGATACTCATGGGTCGAATAGAGGGAGAGAGAGAGACAAGGGAAAGCAACGTATGACATACCTCGCGGCTTTAAGCAAGTGGATGACAGAAGGCGGCAGAGGGAAGGAACTCGAGAGTTGCAAGGGATAGAGGGAGGTGGAAAGCCATGATCGCCTACGTCCTGAAAGGACATGGCACATAAAAAGAAGTATAGTAATAGACAATGAAAAGAGTGACAGGGAAATCCGAAGGCGGGTATGAATAGCAAACAACACATTTCAGAAACTGAGCAAATTATTAAAGGATCCGATAATAATCTTAGAAAGAAAGTTGATTGATTGATTGATTGACTTTGTTTACTGTTTATCGAACACTAGCAGTAGAGCCCGGCGTTGCCTGGGGATGTAACAGTAAGAGATAGATCAGGTATCGACCATCATTAAGACTGAAAAATAAAATTGACAAAGACTATTGTTTAAGGTTGACGGACACGCATGTCTTAATTAGTTTATTTTTTTTTTTTTTACGAATTAGTCAAACCCGAACTCAAACAAAAACATTGTTTTCAATCGTTATGAGTCTACCGATTGAATAGAATTTTATTATAAACAATTGTCTTGTAAATGGAATTTTTAAAGCATTCTGAATGTAAAAATAAAGAAAAAAGTGTGCAAGACAATAAGAAACACTACCTGCCAAAAAAAGTGAAGTTTTGTTGAAGTCGGTTGAAAAATATAGGAAATCCGATCCCATATATAAACGAACACACACACACACACACACACAACCTGGGTTTTATAATAAGTATAACTCGATATGAGTTGTCCTCCTTTCATTCTCCCGATGCCTCTTAATCGTGTTTTCAAATTGATTTCGTGCAAAAACAATTGTGTTTTTCCAATTTTTGGCGCTGTTAGAACCACCGCAAGGTAATTTTACATAGTCCTGTGAAGTTTTGTTGAAATCGGTCGAAAAATGTAGGAAATCCGATCCAATATATAAACGTACAGACACACACACACACACACACACAACCTGGGTTTTATAATAAGTATGATTTCTGGGTTATTTAAAGTCGAAGCATATTTTTGAATTTAATGAGAATAAATATTTTTGCTAGTGAATATTGCCTCATTTTTTAGAATAATCTTTTTTGCTTTATACAGGCTCTTCTATTTAAGCCATAGCTGAGTGGGGGAGATAGATTCATACCTTTGCCGATGGTATCTTCATGCACATGAATGTAATGAATCCGACTGAAATTCAAACTCCCTTAGAAACAAAAAAATTGCTATGTAATATATATTTTCCTATCTGGTTACCTTTAATGCCTCAAAAACAAAACTGCTCTCTATTACTCACCAGAGAGAACCATCCCTGTCTCCCATTAGAATGTCTGACGCTCAACTCCACGAGAGCACCTATTTGCAACTGCTCGGTCTCATATTGTCTACTGACCTGAGATGGAACAAATACATTGAGTCAATAGCTTCGTCCACCGCTAGGAAAGTTGGCTCCCTATGCCGCGCTAGGAAACTTTTCTCGCCAGAGTCGATCCTTCAAATCTACAAATCAACCATTCGCCCTTACATGGAGTATTGCTGCCATATATGGCCTGGAGCCCCTTCTGTTTGTCTCAAGGTCCTTGATAAAATCCAGAGACGGATACGCTGGTTCCTAGACTTCATAAATTTAAGCGTTCAACTAGGCTGGCATCTCGCTCTCACCCTTTCACTGTCAAAACTCCTAAATGTAGCCATCTCTTCTACTCCAATAGCTTCATGTCTTGCACCTCTCGCCTGTTGAACTCCCTCTTCTTTTCCTGTTTCCCTGATAGCTATAATCTCCAACTATTCAAATGTAATGCCAATCGACGTCTGCAGATGCCCTGATCTATCCCCTATCCTTCTCTTCATCCTTTCCTCCTATTTCCTCTCGCTCCAACTCTCTGTAACCCTTTGCATGCTAGTGGCTTCCCGCCTTGCTTGGTGTGAAACGCTTAAATAAATATTGCTAGACAATTTCCTCAGAGATGAAGAAGAGAGAGATCTGGTCTGGTGCTTCTACTATTTATTTAGAGAATAGGTCAGTTTACAGTTGAAATTTCTAAATATGACCGTAAGTTCTATGCTATCATTTCCTTCTCTCGCACTACTCGCCTGTGGAAATCTCTTCTGGTTTCTTGCATTCCAGTCAATTTTAAATGGAAAGCAATGGCTCGAAAGAGAGTTCCACACACGAAAAATGAGAGAAGAAACGGTTAATATTCAACTTACGGTTACATCCATCCATTTCAACTGTAAATCAGCGAGACCTCACCGCCAATCTAGTACTGCGTTTAAAACCGTAAAGTTGTGACAGCAAAGAAGAAAGATTACGAGAATAATTACCATGAAAATATTTGCAGAAAAGTTACAATGAAGAAAGTGACGTGAAGTGACGTTACGATGGGGAAAGTGATTGAAGCCGAGATGCCAGGTCAGAACAGAGAATATTGCTAATTCTTCCTAGGAACTTATCATGAATCTCTTAAATATATAGAAAAAACATCAGACCAAATGTGACAGAAATAATCTGCACTTCTTTCTTCCTTCTCATCCTACGTTAGTACAACAATCTTATTAAGTAACCATCTACCTTGAGTGCTTCTTGGGCTTTGTATTGTGTGAAAAATATTTTTCAAAATATATAAATGCCTAGGATCGTTATTTAATGATCCTAGGCATTTAATGAGCATAAAAGAATATCACTACATATTTATTGTATATTATAACAAGCCTATATAGAAAGGGGTCGTATAATGTTTTATTTTTGTGTTAAGCCTATTTAGACTGTTAACCGAAGTATTATTGCCTTATATCTTTATGACTAATTCAGATCACTCCTTCATGCGTCTTTTGTAATGTTAGATATACGAGGACTATGTCAACATTATCCAGCAAACCAGTGTGGAAAATAGCGCTGCCAAATTTGTTTTAACTTTTTTAGGTTAATGTGGACACAAGTTGGAAAGCGACGTTTCGTACGCTTTGTTCTGATTGGTCAAATTGTCGTCCCGCGAGATTATCTTCTATCGACATCTCGTTTTGAATACGTCTTTTCCACGCTGTATTTTTCTCGTTTCTCTTCCTACTTTTTACAGACACGGGCTTGATTTTATATGTAGATATATCAATATATATAATTTATAGCTTTTACAGTTTCTAAGGGATATTTACATATACTGCTTTTTACTTAAGCAAACACACTCAAATTTAATAAGCACACACACTTCGAATTATTCCAGAGACTATTCAGTACAAATGATTGTCGGTCCTGGTATAGTTTACTGGCTATTTATAGTGTAGTTTGTTAACTTTTTATTTATCACTGATTAATTTAATGTTAAGTTGTTATTACGTTTACTAGTATTTGTTTGAATACAATAGACTACCCACAATGCATTACTGAATTCCATATATATATATATATATATATATATATATATATATATGTATAGTCGAGCAAAACACAGCACATATGGCCTGACGATTGCGTTCAAGCATAAAACAGACTGTCGCCTCTTGGTGTTGACTTCAATGTCCACTCTTATAGAAAGAAATATATATGTAGGTGCAGATATATGTGCGTATATGTAGGCTTTTTTTTATTATACTCATATTTATCTATCTATCTATCTATCTATATATATATATATATATATATATATATATATATAATGTCACACATCAAGTGGTGTTGTTAATAAAATAGTGCTCGATGTAGAATATCAGAGCTATAAATTATATATTAATAATAAATATACATATTTTTTCTCACCGGAAGCACAACTCGGAGTTTCATGCAGAACGCAATCTTCAGGTGTTGAACCCTGAAGACTGAGTTGAGCATGAATCTCTGATTCATGCTACGAGTGAGTTTGGTTTGGTTTGGTTTACGGCATATCAACTTCATTGGGTTATTTAATATCGACAAGATTTTATTGCAAGTATTTTTTTTCTTAAAAATATATAGCTGCTAATAATATTTATTTCAAAACATCTATTGCTAGTAATATTTTTTCCTTCAAAAATATATTGCTGGTAATATTTTTTATTTCAAAAATTTATTGCTAGTATTAAAACCTATTTTTACACGTTTTGAGCCCAGTTTGTGTGGTTTACTATTTGGCCATAGCTGGGATCCTAACAAGTGCTACCACCCCGGATCAGGGTAGACCTGGGAACATCGGCAGTTAAGAGGTGGTTCCACGCTCCTCAAAACCTCCTAATCAGAGTCCTTGCTGTTGAACGTAGTTTATCGTCTTACCCAGGACACGGATGTAGTTTATCGTCATACACAGAACGGGCTACGAGTGAGGAAAAATGTCTCTATATTATATATATATATATATATATATATATATATATATATATATATATATATTAATAAATACACAAAATTTCCGTTATATATATATATATATATATATATATATATATATATATATATATATATATATATATATATATATATATAATAAATACACAAAATTTCCGTTATATATATATATATATATATATATATATATATATATATTTGAGATTTTTGGTTTTAACCTTTGAAGTAAATTCTGATGATACGCAGTCCTTTAAAAGGGCTGTGATGAAATAATTTATTATAATTATTTGCTCTGGATTTACATTGAGCTCTCTGGATTTTATCCTCCTTAGGTTTACCCATACGGATTACCTAGTTTTTCATAAACTAACTAACTAACTATATATATATATATATATATATACTTGCTAGATTTATTTGCATATATTTTTATTTAACGTTTTTCTTTTATCCTTTCAACCCAAGCAAGGCAATGATTGAGATAATTGTAGAAACTAAATTACACCTGCAGAACTGAATAAACATTGAAATTACAAATGTTCTTAAATATTAAAAACTGGCGTCATTTTTGACGTTAAGGATAAATTACTACTTGCACTAGTTTTCTTAGGTACCTAGCAGAAAGGTACTCTTAAGTACCTAGTAGAAAGGTACTCTTAACTATCTAGCGGAAAGGTTCTCTTAGGTACCTAACGGAAATGTATTTTTAGGTACCTAGCAGAAAGGCATTCCGAGGTACCTAGTAGAAAGGTACTCTTAGATACCTATCAGAAAGTTATTCTGAGGTACCTAGTAGAAAGGTACTCTTAGTTACCTAACGGAAAGGTTCTTTTAGCTACCTAGCAGAAAGGTACTATTAGATACCTAGCGGAAAGGTACTCTTAGTTACCTAGCAGAAAGTGATAATTTTTTTGTTTTGTTTTAAGCTAATTTTATATTAAATGATTTTCTGACACCCACCTATTATTAAAATTTTTTATTTGTTGTAGACTGAAAAATAACAATCTCCCGCCAATCATTAAAAGTTTCCTTGTATTTGGCAACTAAGAATACAGGGCAGAAGGTTGAACGTTCTAACTATTGATCATACGTGACAGTTTTATTTTTTAAGCGTTTCACCCCAAGCAAGGCGGAAAGCCACTAGCCATGAAAGGGGTTACAGAAAATTTGGAGCAAGATCAGATAGGAGTGATAGAAGAAAGGCTGAGGAGAAGAGTAGTGGATAGATCAAGGCAACTGGAGATACAGAGGCCAGTGAGAGAAAGAGAGAGTACCGGAAACCCCTTCCTAAACATGAAACAAGGCGTAAGCCTTTACTCATGTCCAAGAGAAGGGGGAGGAGTGTTGACCGGGTGGTAGGAAAGCCTACCTACTCCTATTACATATAACACATACAACAACAACAAAAACAGAGATAACGATGAGAGGGGGAGGTAATTTGCAAAGAGACCTGGCTGACTATCATTTACCCTTTCGCAACATTAAGTTTTAACTTAGTATAAGTCCCATTGTCTATTCTAAAAAGAAATTGAAGAAAATAAGGTTATCCGGATTTAATGCCATGTTATAATAAATGCCCCAACATACGTGGCAGCGAGTGTTAGTCCGCTTTCTTCCTCATTATAACAAGTGAATATACGGCTTACCTTAAGTCCAAGCATCGACATGGTGGGGGGGGTCAACGGCCAATCCACCGCCCTCACCAAATAGTGGTTGAATATAAATTTGGAGAAACACAAACATACATTAGCTTTTGCATGACAAAACAATTATAAATATGATCAGAATCATAAGTAATATACTAATTATTCTGAACCAGGTATATATGAAATAGATTGATATAACTGCACCATCCAATATTTTGAGAAAATTTGCAGAAATTTAAAAAAAAAAGTATCTATAAACACAAAAAGAATAACATAACAATCTATTAAATGCATTAGTCATAGATAAAATTAAGTTCACAATAAAGAATGCAACGTTTACTGTTGTAGCATACCTACAGACGATAATGTCCCCATTCACATAAATACAGTAGTAAATACTGTATGTTGGTCTGCAGTTGGAGATTCGTCTCCAGATCTACTGGTCAAACTCTCTGCCTCTGGGCAGAGAGGATCTCCAGACGAGGCTATGTCCAAGGGCAGAGTCTTGTCTCGGGAAACAGCTACCCGACTCCGTTTCATACGGGTATGCGAGGAATTTTTATCCGAGGCTACGAGCTCAGATACCCCACAATAATTTCGGCCTTGTGCCACACGTGGGGCTGTTGGTAGTTATCTTGCAGTTGGTAATTCATTTTGCTTCTAGCAATTGATTAATTGAGTATTATAGTTCATTACCAACCCTCGTGTGATTATTCTATTCAATAACCTTCCCGAGGTCACAACACTTACTAAAAGAGGCAGTAACAAATATCAAATAACTTATATCCTAAATGATGTACTCTTTTCCCAAACCAAAATACATGGCAATAAAAAATAATTTATAGAGAACGGTTAAATGCATATCCTTCTATTATCAAAAAATATACAGTATATTAATTAATATCACAAACTAAAATCAAATAATATATAATTTACCTTGACTCTCAGTTATCCTGATATATATTTATGAGCATTCATAAATATAAAACTTCTGAAAAAAATAATAGCCTTTTTACTACTGCTTATAAATATGTGTTGCAAAATAAATTGCCTTACAATTGCCTTGATAAAAATCTACTAGAGAAAATGGCGTCGGCAAGAAGAAAAATTTCTTCTCTTTTTTATTTTTACAGATATATTTTTAGTTACATCTGAATTTTTACACATATTCCGTATGTATGAGAGCAGACAGACCCAAGTGTCCCTATTTGTGTGTCAGGAGAGAGCTTGCCTGTCAAATGCAGGCCTTCGTAGCCATCTGCAAATCCATGTTGATGCCCCACCAAAAGAATACGACAAATACATACACACATATATATATATATATATATATATATATGTGTGTGTGTGTGTGTGTGTGTGTGTGTGTGTGTGTGTGTGTGTGTGTGTGGTAGTAGAGTGTAAAAATGCCGTTCAGGTCTTACAAGGTATTTGAGGGCACACGAAATTTGCCCACTTATACATTTGGGGTGTCAAAGGAATCAAAGCTAGTACGTCTTGTATGCGGCAAAGAATTTAAGTCCTTTACTAGCCACAAGAGTCACTGTCGATCCCATGGTTGACACAACAATTAAGTCCAATGCTTTTTTACTTAGCGATAGTCATGCTCGTCTGACGTGTAGACAGCAATTATATATATACATATATATACATATATATATATATATATATATGTGTGTGTGTGTGTGTATGTGTGACGTCATATCTCTCTCTATATATATATGACCTCATATATATATATATATATATATATAGAGAGAGAGAGAGAGAGAGAGAGAGAGAGATAATTGCTGATACCCCCTGATTAACGGACGGAGTAATTGCTGGAAGGTCCGTCTACGAAACTCTGGAAGAAGGACGTTGAAGATAACATCAGGGAGATAAGTAACAAACCTTTTACTAAATTATTAATAAGGTTGTTAATTAAAGTATTAATTCTCTCTCTCTCTCTCTCTCTCTCTCTCTCTCTCTCTCTCTCTCTGTATGTGTGTGTGTGTGTGTGTGTGATAGAAATTATTAGAAGGATTTGAAATAGTCATAATTAAGTAATTCATCGAGTCTAGAAGAAATCAAAACAAATAATCATAATTAAGTAATTAAGTGATTAATTACTTAATTATGATTATCTCAAATCCTCCTAAGAATTTCTATCGCTTATATATCCTTTCTTGAACCGACTTCTAATGTTCTGGATAGAGCGGCTTGGGGATAGTAATCGTGGTTCGTTCTATGAGTAAGGGAAATGTGTGTGTGTGTGTGTGTGTGTGTGTATTGAACAAAATAATATTTAAAAAGTTAACATTTTCAGACACACTGGGTTGTATATTAATAATCTTTCGTTTATATTATTTCCTTTAGATTCTTCGACTAGTTTCGATCAACGTGGCCATCATCAGGAGAAAAAAATATGCTTGATGGTAGTAGGGAACTACAGAAATCAGAATTTTATATATATATATATATATATATATATATATATATATATATATATATAGAGAGATAGAGCCAATGTAAATATAAATATAAAAGTGAACATTGAAGAAAACACTCAGAGGCGACAGGCTGTTTCATGCTGGACGCAATCTGTCAAGAAATCTTTTTAATAGAGCTTCATATTCATGCTGATAACCTTTCAGAACATTTCACGAACACGAGTCCCTTAACCCATTACGTTCATAGGGGTACCACAGGCAGTAGCAGTGCAAATCTTGGGCAAGATAGCTTGATGAAGCCAAACCCTCTCGGTTCAACTATTTGCTCACTGCCGATGGAAGAAGCGATGAACTCCTATCTTTCCCAAGGATATTATCAAGTGAATGTGCTGAACTCGACTATAATTCGACCTCGCCTCTCCGATTCCTCAATCCGAGCCGCTATTCACCTTGCCTCTATATTCCATACGTATAATTAAAAACACGATTCACAGTTTCTTGGTAAATGTTGATGTATCGTCTCCTCAGTGTCTCAATTTTGTCTGAAACATTAATAAGTAAATATAAGAAGTTTTTTGGGGGTTTTTGTAGACATTTTCAATGACTTCAGTCATCGTCGGGGCCGATTGTTAGAATTCTTTGTTCTCGTGAAATTATGAAAGAAAACGTGCTTGCGTGTATATGTGTATAATATATATATATATATATATATATATATATATATATATATATATATATAAAAACATTGCGTGTGTTTGTGTGTGTGTGTGTGTGTGAAAGTGATATGTTTCTTGCGTCCTATTTCACTTTCATTCCAAATTCCCTTCCAATTTAGTTTATTTTTCGTATTGAAGCAAAACCTTTATTCACATTATACTTGAATAATATCTAGACTTTTTATTTGTCCCTTTTCTCATAAAAATCTATTTAGATTTTTGCTCTCATTTTTCGGGGCGACGTGGGGGGATCTGTGCTTTCTTTTTAGGCCCAGACTTTAAGAACAAGGTGAGCAACGTCCAAAAGTAATGTGAAACACGTTTTGGTTAAACTTAATATTCAGAGAAGGTGTAAAAAGAAAGTATCTCGGGTGGTTAATAATTGCCGAAAATTGCGTACAAGAAAGAAAGAAAGAAAAGAAAGAAAGAAGGAAGGAAAGAAAGCGAGAGGTGAAAACGGGAAAGTGGAATTTAAAAAGAAAGAAAGATGAATGTGGTATCAAAATGAAAGTATTAAAGAAGGAAAGAAGGAAAGAAACATGTGAATATAAGAAAGAAAGAAAGAAAGAAGATTAATATGGTAAGAAACAAAAAAGAGATAGATATCATAAGAAATGAATATAGAAAGAAAGGAATACAGAAAGAAAGAAATCTGTTTAAAAATGAAAGAAAAATTCTGATAAAATATAAGAAAGAAAGAAATATCTTAAGAAAAAAGAAAGAAAGAAAAAAAGAAAAAATTCCAAGATATATATATATATATATATATATATATATATATATATATGTATGTATGTATATATATATATAATAAAAGAAAGAATGACAAGAGATAAAAATGGTAAGAAATAAATAAATGAAGAAAGAAAGAATGAAAGAAATGAGAGAGATGAACATGGAAAAAAAGAAAGCGAACATTGAGAAATATACTAAAGAAAGAAAAATGCAAGATCAAAAAAATTTAAAAAAAATAAATTAAAATATCACAAAAGAAAGAAACTAAGAAATATGTATAGATTAAAGAAAGAAAGAAAAAAAGAAAGAAAGAAAAAAAGAAAGAAAGAAAGAAAGAAAGAACGACTTCAAATGAAAAAAGGTGTTTCTTGATATAGCGTAAACAATAACAGGTCTTTTCATAAGAAACGCCAGGCAAAAGAACAAACACTTGGATATAAAATTGGAGAAGGAGTGAGATAAGGAGAAAAAATCTTTGAACAAAATGAAAATAAGCGAGATGTGAAAGAGGAATATCTCTGTATATTTATTTGTTTCTTGCTTGTTTTTTTTTATTTTGTTTTTTGCATCAAAATATCGAAGCTATGAAAGAGATAACAAAACGCACATTAAAATGTAAGGATAACAATAAAAGTCGAGAGCAGATCCTTATGATTGTCTCTACGATCGATGCCAGTCTTTTTTCTTCGTCTTTTTTTTTTCTCTATATTAAGAGAGCAGAATGTGCCGTGTGAGGCTCTGGGGTGCGAGGTTCGGATCTAGAGTCATATCAGTTTTTAATCTTATGACAAGAAAGAGTCTTTTGGGGAAAAAGTCTTTGACGTTGAATAAGTACCAAGCGACCGTGGTAATGGTGACGGCCTTATGATCATTTGTGTGTGTTTTTTGGTTTTTTTTGTTTGTTTTTTTTTGTTATTTATTTTATTTTCTAGTTTTCTGACAGTAAAGATAAGAAGTTTATCTGACAGAGGCAGCCCCGCATGGACGCGAAATGTCGATCTGGTTACTGAGGAAGAAGAGAGAAGGAGAAAAAAAATGTATATTCTTGTATATAAAGCTGGATATATAGCTAAAAATTTGTTGGGGAAGTGAATGAAACAGAGGAAATAACAAGATCAAAAAGTAGAAGAAGACCAGCAACAATAACAACAATATCAACAATGCTACGAGCTGGACAGTATCAAAGATATTGTAGCGCCAAATCTTCATGAAAGGTTGTACTTTATTTGGAGCTGAACAACTGCAGCCTCTTAAAAAAATACATTACCACTTTTGTCATCTAATTAAATGTCTAAATATTTGACATATGGATATCTCTATGGGTCATACTGTAGCTTTATTTTTTTTTAAATAGTGATTACTCTTTCACTCTCTTTTTTCTGATAAGCAATAAAAAATTTCCAGCCCATGGACTCATGTTTAAACTAAATATGCCCAGAAAAATGACTAAGATAATTCCTCACTACTTAAAAGAATAAAGTCGAAGAAACAGAAGAAATATAATGAGTTTCTTTTTTGTATTTTTTTATTAAGTGATTGATTTGTTTTTTACGGTTTATCAACCTTTTGCAGGTTACGTCGGAAAAGATTGTTAGATTGTCAGAATTTTTTCCTTGTGGAGATAACTGTGATTTTTGCTGATATTCTACTAGCTAACCTATAGCCAGTGGGGAGTGGGGGGTAGAAGAAATTGATTCCTACCTTTCCCAAGCAATTATTCTTAAGCATAAATGAATATAACGTATCCGTCACTAACTGGAACTCGGCTCTCCGAGTTCCAATTCAGAGCTCTTAACCATTACACCACATGAACATCCAAAGTGACAGCACCTGTTATTTACAAGCGATCACCCATCTAGGTACTGACCAGGCTCGACGTTGCTTAACTTTGGTAATCATACGAGAACTGGTGTTTCAACGTGATAAGCCTAAAAGAGTGCGATAAATGAAAAAGAATGTGGAGAAAATAAACCCACTGTACCTGACAGATTACGGGATAAGAATACATAAGAAATAGAAGCGTCGTTGCGTATCTGAGTTCTCCTCTATGCAAACTAATATTACGTCATTTTATCATGGCTTAGGCCTTGAAACTTTTTTTTTCTTTTCCGGGGGAACGTGTTAATACGATAAAATGATAAATAGAAAGGAAAAAATAAGAATTCATTGTAAATATCGAACTTTCATTTCTATTTAACTGTATATAGATCTGCAGACCTCAAGGACTCCACGTCAGTGGCTCCTTAACTATAACGTTTTTTTTTTTTTTTCCCATAGGCGATTTTTGACAGACGACTAGTCACATTAAATTATCTAACCCAGTTTTTTTCCTGATGAGCCAAGTCTCTATAGTATATTTCGTTTTCGGTAGACAAGAGATGGACATATGTTTGCTTTTCAACGCTTACGCAGTCTCCTTCACGGTTAAATAAACTATGATGACTGGCCATCATGAGATAGGCCAAAGACCATTTATAGTTGACGAGAACTTGATTTATCATATTCTCATACACGTGCGAAAATGTGCACAAAATACGACCAGCTTTGGTGAAACTCGGACTGTTGCTTTGGCTATCTCGAAGGGATTTGACAGGGTTTGGCATGCTGTCCTTTTTCTGAAATTGAAAGGTTATGGTTATTACTGGGCGAATTTTTGATTTGATCCAATATTTATCAAAACGCGAAATGAAAGTTATCTTAAACGGCCACTCTTCTAGATCCTTTTACATTAATGCCAGTGATCCCTAGGGCTCTATCCTTGAAGCTATTTTTTCCTAATTTTCACTAACGATTTTTTCGATGTCATCGGTTTTCAACTCGGTGTCTATGCTGATGACACAATTTTTTTATTACAATATTAATGATAGGTTCGATAAGGTCAAATTGGTAGCTGATCTCAAAAATGACCTTCAGTCAGTTGTTAACTGAGGCAAGAATTTGCTTGTTACTTTTAACGCCTCCAAGACGAATTTGAACTCTTTTAATCGTCTTGGAGAACCTATTTTGCCTTCTATCAACAAGGCTGATGCTAACCTCCAGGTGAGTGACTCGTTCCTACTTCTCAGGCAAACGTTTTCCACCGACGGAAAGCGGAAAGATTATATTGAACCTATTGCTAGGTTTGCTTCTAGGAAAGTTGGTGCATTGTTCTGGATATTCTTTCTCATCAGAATCTATCTTGTACCTTTATAAATCTACAATAGCATATTGAGGAATCGGAGAGCCGAGTTCGAACTCCAGTCGAATCCATTACATTAACATACGTGTTAATACCCTTGGGAAAGGTATGAATCCTCTTCTTCTCCCACCAGCTATGGGTAAATAGCAGGACAGACCAGGTTCTATAGCCTCGGATGGCAGAAAGAAATGGCAACCTACTGCGGGAAAAAATCTGCCTCGTCAGTCATGTATCCAAAGATATATGATCGCCTAAGCGTGTATCACGCATAGCACATAACTGACTGATTCCCCCATGCAGTGAATATTGCTGTTACATCTGGTGTGGTTCTTTTGCTATGTATCTAGGAGATTATTGGCAATGTAGAATAACAATACAATAAACAGCACTTACCAACGTAAGGGTCCTAGCTAGCGTCCAGCTAGCAGACAAAAATAAAGCAGGTTGTAACTCAATACAAACCCTGCAAACTAACTGATGAATCAAGCTGGTATTTATACAGAAATACCTCCACTCAGGTACCATCAGCCAATCACAGCCCAAGCAATGGACTATCCCACTTTAGCACAATGAGATGCTATAGCTCTCTTTTTCAAGGTTGAGTTATTATTCACTCATCTTGCTCCACAACTGAGTGTTTATCTTGACCACGTGATTGTTCTACAGGCAATATTTTTCTATAAATACTTTCATGGTAATTGTTTCCTCTTTGGTACCTCGATTTTAAGAATTTAAGCACATTACTACATTGTCAGTTAGGTCTCATCATTTCAAAGTAGAAAGTTCCACAAGAGAGAATTGTCAGGGAAGAAACTGACAGCGTAAAATTATGGTTGAATCTACCCATTTCCACATATTTTATTGAAAAGGCAAAGGAAAGCTATGTTACGGCAGTGGGAAAGTGACTGAAGCCGAGATACCAGATCAAACCTGATAATATTGCAGATTCTTTTTTGGATTTTATCAAGAATCTCTGTATACATAGCAGAAGCACCAGAGTAGAAGTGACAACGGTCCCAATGTATGGACAAATGGCAGCCTTATTAAGTTTTTATTAATTACTTGCAAGAAAAAAGAATGTCAAGAACCACACAGTGAATCAATTATCCTAGCAATTGATTCAATCTTATCGTTCATCTTCACATCAACGGCTAACGGTAACCCCCAGAATATCTCTCAAAGGTTATCATCAGCCATGCTGGTGAAATGCACAAATGTTTATAAAAAAAAAACTTGTGAAAGAAAGTAGTTTCCTTTTGCAAGCGTTAAAATTGACTAGACATTTCTTGCCCCAGTTAACAACAGTTTGAAGGTCATATAAAATAACGAAAATGAGAAAATCCGCAATCAGTTGCTGATGCCTCCTGACAAGTCGACCGAGCGATTACAAAAAGTTTTCGTCTGCGAAACTCTAAAATCGTAAGACGGAATAAAGCATCAATCCGCTAAGTGACAAATTTTATAGTTATATTAATTCTGTATATATATTTCTATATATATATATATATATATATATATATATATATACAAAAATACTTTAAATGAAATCTGCTAGATTTTTTTTTTTAAGTTAAACATAAAAATTCCCATCATTCTTCGATCGTGCGCATATATAGACGCACCAAATTTAGTCCGATTAAATTCTAAAGAACGAAACGCCTCACAAGAGTACTTATTTCCACTTTGCTATGCATTTTTCTCCATATGTATGTATGTATGCAGGGTGTAACAGCAAAATTATCCAAATCGTGTAACAGTATAATTATCCATCCGACAAACTGTTTAATATCTTAAAAACTACTAAACTAATTGAGTTTCGTTTTTTTTCCAGGTTTTCCGATAAGACGTTTAACCATCTTGACAATATTTTTCATAAGAATCACTGAAAAACCCTTTGAGTTATTCAGCTAAAACGAGAGCAGGATAAAATTCTTTTGTGTCAGACTTACTGTCTTTTCAACCAATCAATAAGGAGAGAAGAACGCTCATTCAGATCTTCAGTAATGCTACCAACATTCATACTCTGGCTTCCATCTTGAAAGTCCACTCAAAACCATCAAGTAAACGGTACATAAGTTTAACAAAGAAGGAACAGGAGAGCGGAAAACTTAATCAAGAAGTCAAAACAGGAAGAGTGATCATCATTTCAACTTAGAGCTAAAGCGATCAATTAGAAAAAGATCCAACTCAATGCATAAGGAGTTGGAAAATGATCCTGAATAATATATATATATATATATATATATATATATATATATATATATATATATATATATATATATGTATGTATGTATGTATATATATATATATATATAGAACAGTAAGATATGGTTAGAAATGTGTAGCGGAAAAACCATATTTTAAATCAATTTATTTATAATATATATATATATATATATATATATATATATATATATATAAATATATGATAAAAAAGGCTTAAACACTAATATTCCATGGTCATAATTTATTAATAAAATAAATAAATACGATCCAATTCATCAGACCTACAAATTCAAAAAGAAAACAGAAAAAACAACGCCGGGAATAAAAAAAAAATAGTCAAATTTTCTTGATTACACAGCGGCCCTTTTATAAATGCACTTCGGTTTTAGTGTCCCCCACCCCATCTCTCACCCCAACCCCTTTTTCTTTTCATTTCCTCTCCCTCTCTCATCTTCTGATCTTTAAGTTTATATCGTCAATTGTGTGTGTATGTCACCGCAAAATGTATACTCTTTCCCGTTGTATCTTTAATGTATTAGACATCCGAGAATATACATATTTCTCTCACTTAAACCGTCTTCGACTCCCCTCTTTAAAACTTCTCTCTGTTAAATTTTAATCCCCCTTTCACCTTTAGACCTTCCTGTTCTTCTCTCGTCTGTTACCCCTCCCTATAGCTTTCATTTACTCTAACATTCGTCTCCCACTCTCATACTTACACTCTCACTAAATTTTATTTTTTATTCACGGAGTTGTTTTTTCTGTTTTCTTTTTGAATGTGTAGGTCTGATGAATTGAATTGTATTTACAATTCCAATGGAATAAATTATGACCATGGAATATTAGTGTTTAAGCCTTTTTATTATATCCTTACTCTGTCCTGGACATTGAGTTCTACCTGGATTCTATCCTCTTGGAATTATTTTTTATACAAATATATATGTATGTATATATATTTATATATTTTAGATATATGATTGCATATGTATGTGTATAATTACCACTATTATATATATATATATATATATATATATATATATATATATATATATATAATCCTTCATGACCTTCCACTAATTACCTATGATTTATTAAGATGAACATGTCATTTTCGTTTAAGATCGACTTCATCACCATTGTTTTGTTAAGAGAGTAATTATACATTGTTGTTGCTCAGAGTAGAGGAAACACCGGTGTATTCCAGTAAGATATCTTTAATCATTTCTAAGATACAACGGTTGAAATCTTAATCTAACAACTGGACAATTTTGCTGTTACACTCGAAAAAGGAAATAAAGGCAGTGGAATAAAAATGTAAGAAAGGGAATATAAAAAAGCGAGTAGAAAACAATCAATAAGAAGAAAAGAGGCAACAGCAAGAGACAGTGAATAAGAATGGAGGAGATGAAGTGCCTCATGGAAAATGGAGCGAGAAAAGTACGAGAACGAAAAAGAAAGGGAAAGTAAGAGTAAAAGTTAAGAATGAGAAGAAAGAAAGAAAGAAAGAAAGAAAGAAAGAAAGAAAGAAAAGAAAAAAGAAAGAAAGAAAGAAAAAATACGAACAAATAAAGAAAGAAAGATAATCAGAAGACAGACAAAAGCTGCCAAATACAGTAAAGAAAGAAAGAAAAAAAGAAACAAACAAAAGAAGAAAAAGAAAGAAAGAAAAAATATGAACAAATAAAGAAAGAAAGAAAGAAAGAAAGATAAACCAGGAGACAGACAAAAGCTGACAAATACAGGAAAAGAAAAGAAAAGAAAAGAAAAGAAAAGAAAGAAAAGAAAGAAATATGAACAAATAAAGAAAGAAAGAAAGAAAAATATAACCAGGAGACAGACAAAAAGCTGACAAATACAGGAAAAAGAAAGAAAAGAAAAGAAAGAAAAGAAAGAAAGAAAAGAAAAAAAAAGAAAGAAAGAAAAAATATGAAGAAAATAAAAGAAAAAAGAAAGAAAACCAGGAGACAGACAAAAAGCTGACAAATACAGTACAGAAAGAAAGAAAAGAAAGAAAGAAAAGAAAGAAGAAAGAATAAGAACAAATAAAGAAAGAAAGAAAAAAAAAGAAAAGATAACCAGGAAAGACAAAAAGCTGAAGAAATACAGTAAAAAAAAGAAAAGAAAAAGAAAGAAAGAAAGAAAAATATGAACAAATAAAGAAAAAGAAAGAAAGAAATATAACCAGGAGACAGACAAAAAGCTGAAAATACAGTAAAGAAAAAAAAGAAAGAAAGAAAGAAAAGAAAAGAAAGAAAAAAAAAAGAAAAGAAAAGAAAGAATATGAACAAATAAAGAAAGAAAGAAAAGAAATATAACCAGGAGACAGACAAAAGCTGACAAATACAGGAAAGAAAGAAAGAAAGAAAAGAAAAGAAAGAAAGAAAAGAAAGAAAGAAAAGAATATGAACAAATAAAGAAAGAAAGAAAGAAAGGAGACAGACAAAAGCAAAATACAGTAAAAAAGAAAGAAAAGAAAGAAAGAAAGAAAGAAAGAAAGAAAGAAATATGAAAAATAAAGAAAGAAAGAAAGAAATATAACCAGGAACAGACAAAAAGAAAATACAGGAAAGAAAGAAAGAAAGAAAGAAAAGAAAGAAAGAAAGAAAGAAAGAAAGAAAGAAAGAAAAGAAGAAAAAGAAAGAAAAGAAAAATATGAAGAAATAAAGAAAGAAAAAAAAGAAAACCAGGAGACAGACAAAAAGCT
>CAHIKZ030000511.1:392500-457500 GCA_903632075.3 Acanthosepion pharaonis | reverse complement strand
GAAAGAAAAGAAGAAAAAGAAAGAAAGAAAAATATGAAGAAATAAAAGAAAGAAAGAAATATAACCAGGAGACAGACAAAAGCTGACAAATACAGTAAAGAAAGAAAGAAAAGGCTGAAAAAGGTAGAAAGGAAAAAAAGAGGGATAAGTTAAATTTAGGAATGACTGAAGGAAAAAGGAAAATCTTTTTTTTTTTTCGGAGGAGGTAGTTTTCTTAGTTCAAGGTTAGTAACGAGGAAACATAAGAGGCATATTTTAATAAAGCTCTATATATAGTGACATCAAAAGCAACACAAAGAAAGAAAGAAAGAAATAAAGAAAGAAAGAAACAAACAAACAAACAAACAAACAAAGAAGGAAAGAAATGAATAATAATGTAAAAAGAAATGAAAAAGATGAATATAATTAAAAGAAAAAAATGAGAGAATAGAAATAATAAAGAAAGAGAGAAAGAAGGAAATGTGGGTGATGAAAATATAACAAAAGAGAGAGAGAAAAAAAACGATGATTACAGTAAAGAAAGAAAGAAATGAATACGGTAATGGAAAAAAAGGATAAAAGAGGATATAGAAAAGAAAGAATAAGAGAAAGAAGGAAATAGAAAAGACGAATATGGCAAAAAAATGAAAAGGCTGATGAATACAGTAAAGAAAGAAAGAAGAAAAAGAAAGAAAAATATGAGCAAATAAATAAAGGTGACCAGAAGACAGAAAAAAACTGACAAATACAGGGAAGAAAGAAAGAAAGAAAGAAAGAAAGAAAGAAAGAAAGAAAGAAAGAAAGAAAGAAAGAGGTGGAGTAAAAAAAAATATATATAAAAAACAAGAGAGGATATTGTAAATAAAAAAGAAATTTGAGAGATGCAGATTGCAAAAGAGAAATAAAGGAAGATGAATAAAGAAAAAAGGAAGGAAAGAAAAATGTAATAAGAAAGGAAGGATTGAGTCAAAGGTATGGACGATTAAGGAAAACAAGCGAAAACGGTAACGAAGCCAGAAAAAAGATGCAAAGCAGAAGAAGGATAAAAGAAAGGAATGAGAAACGAGAAAATAGTGATAAAAAAACAAACAATAATCAAATGAAAAATAATGATTGAACGATAATTGAAATGAAGGAATGTAAGCAAGAAGGAAAGGCAGAAGAAAATGAATTCGAAAATGGAAGAGAAGATAAAGATGAAAGAAGATAAAGAATCAACCGCACGGATCGGGAAAGAAAGTAAGCGGGAAAATAAGGCCAAAGAAAGTCGATTAAATGCGATTTTGTGGAGAGAGAAATATTGCAAGGCGAAAACTAAGAGAGGCGGCGTTCGGTGGCAGAAAGGGGCGAAGAGAGACATACAAATAAAACAAAAATGGATGCATAAGGTGAGCCAAAAAGATGGTTTATGATGTTTAATATTAATGAAGAGCGTAGAAGAAACTAATGAGCGTGAGAAAAAATAGGGCATACAGAAGAAAAAGGAAAAGAAATTAAAAAACATCACAGATTATGAAGGGGGAAAGAAAGAAAAGAAGGAAAGGAAAAAGAATTCAGAGAAGAAAGGAGAAAAAGGGAGAAGCGAAATGATAGAAATGGATGCAGAAGAAAAGTGAAAGTGAAAGTGAAAGTGAAATGAAAAGTAAAAATATCAAAATTGTGATTCCAAGTATTATTAATTTGATACGGCATTCATATCTTCAAACTCGTTTCTAGATTCGCCATATTTAATCGTGATCTCGATTCCATTGAGTTTTGCATAGACTTCTGATTTGAATATGAAAAGGCGTTTCTTCCTATGGAACAAATGCAGTTTTTTTTTCACCAAAGAGAAAGACTCTGTACTGCTATCCAAGTAAAGCAGGTAGAATTTTGTCCATACTTATTTATATTCACAAGCATGTTTTCAAATTCCTCACCTTTTTTTCTCTCTCTCTTTCAATCGTCACGAGTTTTTGTTTAAGCTACGTAATAGATTTCTTCTCTCTGAACAAATAACAATTTCCATAGTTTTTAACTAGAAATTTTCAGATGCTCTCATTAAAACCAACAAGAGGAAATTTGTCGATGCATATGCAGAACATAATATCATTTACTTTCGAATTCACCTCTCATCAGAAAATATTGCTGACGCCTCTAAACTTGGTAAGAAATATAATTAAAAATAGGAATATATTTCCCCCTTTTCTCCAAGGTGGATGCTGGGATGATATATCTTTCACGAAATTAACAATTTGTCTTAATTTTAAAATAAAAAAAGCCTCGAAGTCTCCATTGAATCACATTTTACATATGTATACGAGCTGATGTACCCGCTGGATAAGAGGAAAAGACTGGGATCGCTGCTAATTATACCGACAGAAGAAAGATGCCTTTTATTTTCATAATGTTAAGAAATCTAATGAACATTCACACACACACACACACATATATATATATATATATATATATATATATATATATATATATATATATATATATATATATATATGGTAGAGAACCATTGTCTACGTATAATTCTTATAGAATGTTGATATATTAAGCTGGTGATAAAGAAATAATAATAATAATAATGTATGTATGTATGTATAGCTGGCCACTCGTATTCGAGGATACCCATCTACTAAGGAGGCTAGCCAATCCCTATTGCAGACGCTTGCTCAAGCACATTTGTGTTTATTCAACACCCACAGAGACCACTTGTGGTTTATACTGCAACTATGCTGAGCAGACCTTGGTTACAGTTTCTGGTAAAGAGCGTGTTATCGAGCGTAATCAACAATTTGAACAAGGCCAGAACGTTCAAGCCCATCAGTCACGATGACTTGAGACTTAGAGCTAGCACAGCTATCGACGACACCCCCCCAAGGGTTTCGTCTACACAATTTCACTCAAAAGTCTTGGGTCAACCCGTGGTATGGTTTTCAAGCACTTTCCAAAGGTACCGCATGCTGTGATCGACCCCCTCCAGTACGATAACAAGTTTCCTTTTTGAAAAATCGACCCTGGTGAGAGTCAAACCCGGGTCTCATGGTCAGAATGCGAACATACTAACCACTCGGCCACGTGTCCACAATGGTGGTTACAAACGGAAAAGAAATTCAATATGAATGATATCAAACTCTTTGCCAAAGACGACAATGCGTTGAAAGGTATACTGAATAATGTAAAATGTTTCACTGAAGTCATCGGTATGGATTTCGGGTTAGATAAGATTTACAGAATTACGGAAACACACTCAATAAATCTAGATTGTGTCACAAAGATTAGGAAACTGGAACAAGAAGACTTCTATAAAGATGATGGAATACAGCATACCAAAATGAAGGCGAAAGTAAGAAAAGAATACGACAGGCGTGGACGTCTGGTGCTAAATACCGAGTTCAATTCACAAAACAGAATATCAGCCATAAATACCTTGTCTGTAGCCGTGGTGCAATACAGTTTGAGCATCTTTAATTGGGTCATAGCTGACATTACACGAATGGATATCAAAACTAGAAAGCTTCTCACTTGTCACGGCGTGCATCATCGATCGTAAGGCTGATGTTGATGGTCTGTATATGCCCAGATCCGAAAGAGGTAGAGCATTAGTTCAACTAGAACTGTCTTACAAAACAACAACGATTGGTCTTCAAAGATACCTAGAAACTACAGAAGACTGGATGATTATCTGTGTCAAAGAAATAAAAGAAATAAGTAACTTTATTCAGTAATAAAGGAAGCCAACAAATTCCAAAGGGAATTGAAAGTGGGTGAAGTCCAAATAAACCATAATACACTTGCTGCAACGGCAAATAACAAAAAATCAAAAGCAAACGCAATGTGCCAAATGCAGAAACGATGGCAAGATAAGCCTATTCATGGTCAATACTCTGATCTTATCAAACAAGCTGATGTAGACGAACCCCATACCCATTAGTGGTTATGTAGTGCAGGGTTAAAAACAGAAACGAAAGTCTTTATTCTTGCTGTACAAGACCAATGCTTGCCAACTAGAAATTATGAAGTACACATACCGAAAAATTGTTGACCCCAAATGCAGATTCTGTGATGAATATCCAGAAACAAATGGCCATCTTGTATCATGTTGCACATTGTTAGCACTCACTGAATATAACACTCGGCATGATAAAATCGGCCAATATCGGCATTGAAAAATATCAAACTTTTAAGGGAAGGAAACTACAAAAAACTAGTATGAACATCACACAGACCCGATTACAGAGATAGGACCTGTAATCATTTTATGAGACTTTACAATACACACAGACTGAACAATCAAAGCTAATCTCCCAGACGACGTGATCAAAAACCACGAGAACCAAATGTGCTTTCTTATTGATAGTTCCTGCAGATTGTAATGTATCTTTGAAGATCTTTAAAAATAAAAAAAACTATCAACTACAAGCCTCTCGAAATGAAAGTTCCAAAAATGTCGCACATGTGGACATCAATATTTCCAGTTGTAGTTGGAGACCTCAGGTTGATTGGAAAAGGTTCCGGTAGACTCATTGAAGGGGTTCCTGGCAAGAAATACAAAAAAAAAATTTTACTCACATGTAAAACTCACGCACTACAAAGAGCTTTATCTATGTGTGTGGTCTTTGGGGGGGTTGTTTTACAAAAATTAGTGAAAAATGTCATTTCTGACATTAGGTCTCAGGTTAGTATCCGAAAGGAAATTTGTATACAACAGATATTCAAGGTTGCTATATTTATTACAACGTTTCGGCCGATGTATGCTCAGGCCTTCTTCAGGTAGTTGGAATATCGAACTGAACCCTTTATTTCGCTCACTGGGGCAGACTGTTCTAGTTCAACGTTAACAGATGTCAGTTATCAGTTAATTCGCCTCTCCAAGTTATCCACTGCCTTAAGCGGGTATTGAACTCATACTCTTTAGGTCCTGTCACTGAATCTAACCAACGCTTTAATTCACTGTGTCATGTGCCCTTGAGGATATGTGTGCATGAATTATAAACCTAATGTCTTCAGCAACAATTTTTTTTTTTACCAGAGATCATATTGCAATTTTTGTTGTTATTATAATACCCAGAAATTCAAAAATTAATAATAATAATAATAATTGTAATAATAATATTAATAATAATAACAGTAATAATAATAATAATAGTAATAGTAATTGTATATCATTAGGCTATAAGACAAAATAGAATCATAAGTACATTTTTAATCGGAATTTTAGGGAACATCTGTATCTTTTCTCAACAAAAAATGGAACAGAATTATTTTTACAATATACAATAATTATTTTTTCTTAAATCGACCTATGATACCCCCTGCTCACAAACAGGCATACACCTACTTACATCCCCCATATATATATATATATATATATATATATATATATATATATATATATATATATATATATATATATATATATATATATATGTATCATATGTGCACAATGGTTGCTGCTGGTAATAAAAACAGTGCTCGATGTTGTATAATACCAGAGCTAAAATTTACACTACTAATAAATATACATTCTGTTCCTCACTGCTTAACACAACTCCGAGTTTCATGCACGAGATAATCGTCAGGTGAGGTTCGTCTTGCTTCGCACATGAAACTCAGAATTGTGCTAAATAGTGAGGAACAAAATGTATATATACCAATATATATATATATATATATATATATATATATATATATATATATAGTTTCTATATTTATTATTATATATGTATTTATTGGATAATGCGCAATATCAGTGACAGAGCTTACATATCTGATGATCGCAAAAGCGTGAAACCCAGGGTTACAAACATACATACAACTGAATATATATATATTGTTATGATCCGGTTCCTTGTACCACGTTGATAGTCCAAGGTAGAACAATTAAAGATGAACTCGAACACGGATATGGAATAACACAGATATATTACAAACAGGAATATATACAGAGAGGTAGAAACAGTAGAAGTAGAACAATCAGGTTTAGTAGTAATTGTCTGAACGTGACTCTGTTTCGGACTGCCTCTGACTCGACTGACTGACTCGATCGCTTTGACTGACTGACAGACTCCTGACGGACAAGACTTCAGACGGAACTCTCAGACTGCAGACGGATCGGTATTTAGTCACCCACCACCACCACGAGGGAATCATATGGCACAAGGCCGGTTTAACGTGGGATCTCCGAGCCCGTGGAATCTCCGAGCCCGTGGGCTCGGCCAAAAATATGCCCTTTGAACCCGTATACACGGGTTCAGGGTCCGGTTTACCTCCCCGAAAGAGACTCCGGCTTTCGGCGTAGCCCCTTTCGAGTTCCTCCCCGCCCGGAGGCAGAGAGTTCAACCGTTCAGCCGGTCGTCTGACTTCAGACTGAACTGCCGCTTCCTCTTGAGGCGCAGTATTTATTACGTATGGAATAGTCCATTATGTTATTATGGGTAAGGTCCCATAAGATATATATATATATGAATTTGGATCAAATACATATAAAAAATGGATCGATATCCGACAGAAAGATAGGATAAAGAGCAAATAGAAAACGTTCATAAATCTAATATATTTCGCTTTTATTAAAGCTTCATCGGAGAATGAGATATGGAGAAAAATATATACATTTTATTTATTTATACATATATATATATATATATATATATATATATATATATATATATATATATATATATATATTATCATCAGAATCTCTTATAGACAAACTACAATTATTTATCATTTATATACATAAATTATACATACGGACTCTAGATGATTGGTCAAACACACATGATGTCTCTTAACAAACGAAAATCAAACAACGCCAAAATTAAATTACCAGAACTTTTTTTTCTGTATGTCTTATTCTTTTATGAACCTTTACTAAAAGCGAAACATGTCACTTTTATAAACCTTTCCTATTTGTTCTTTATCCTCTCACACATCTTCCTGGCAATTGTAGCTTCCATTTTACTCAAGTTCCTCAAGTATGTTACGCGCTGCTTTCCTCTATCCCTCTTTCCCTCAGTCTATCCGGTGAGTATCAGATTCTCCAAGCCCTCTTTCCTCATTAAATGCCTCAGAAATTTCAACTACCTTTACCTGATGTTAAGTATAAGTTTCATTTTTGCTTCCATCTTCTCCAAAACTTCGTCGTTGCTCACATGTCCGGCCCACGATATCCTCAGCATCATTCTGTAGAACCATATACCGTGCCGAATTAATAGAAGGAAACAACCTAATCGTCACTTGTATTTGTTACACGGAATACTCCAGT
Organism: Acanthosepion pharaonis; assembly: GCA_903632075.3. Classification (NCBI taxonomy): domain Eukaryota; kingdom Metazoa; phylum Mollusca; class Cephalopoda; order Sepiida; family Sepiidae; genus Acanthosepion; species Acanthosepion pharaonis. The sequence continues at coordinate 450,266 of CAHIKZ030000511.1, read as the reverse complement.
TTGTTGGCCAGTCAGCCACCTTTCCAATGCCATTCTAAAAGGTACCAACTTAATCAAAAGAAGTAGAGTCAGACAGTTTACAGAAATGGTCTGATAACGTCATGGAGTAGATTGGAAGAGCATTCACAGATTCAGAAAATTGGCATGCAACTGAGAAATATGGAAGGAGCTGGTCAGGTGCTCACCTACACAGTGACCCTGTTCACAACGTCGAGTAACTTCATGCTACATTTAAGATCAATGTCATTGTTTTAAAATAATGAATAGCTTGGTCCCTCATTATAAATAGAAAAAAATGGTTATTATTAGCGACTCATATTTTATAAGCTAAGTGATACAATTAATAAAGAAATCCTAAATTTATCCCAAAGACCACATCTAGAGCGCACCTTCTCCGGCCACTATTATCATAACAGCTTCAAGTCAACCTTTATCTATCCTACATAACGGCATAATCTACAATTCTTAATCCATAAAAAAAACCCATTCAACAACCTATACTTTAAGTGGCTCTTTTGTAGCAAACGAACTGATAATCCTCGGTATACAAAGAACTGATGCATCTCTATTAAATGGACTGTTCCATTAGGAATATAAGCATCTATGGTGTTGGTCACAGGCGTAGGGGTCGCTTCCAAGCTTTTACTTGTATTGTTCTTATTTAAAATAAACCCTTATATGTGGTATTATTTCAATAACCAAACAGACAACATTACAAAAGGCTCTTATGTCTTGTATTGGTTGAACAATAGCGTAAAAAAACTATCACAGTTTCTCAATATTTTTAAGCTATTTATTTTAATTATTTCACCCCAAGAAAGGCAATAAATCCACTAAGACGGAAAGACTAAATAAGAATGAAACAAACAGAGAGATCAATAAAAGGATAGGACTTAAAAAGACAGATGACGATTGACATTGCATTCAATTTTTTTGAAGTTCGTAATCGACCAGAAAGCATGAAGCCGGAAGAGATTTCCGGAAGTGAAAAGTGCCAGTGAAGAAACCATTAGTATAGAACTTACGGTTATAAGTAGCAATTTCAACAGTTAAGATTATGTAACCTAGCTGCCACGCTATTACTGCACTTAAATTCTTGATGTCGAGCTACCAAAGAGAAAAGCTGAACAGAACAATTATCGTGAAAATATTTATAAAAAATGCACAGTGAAGCTATGTCATGGCGGTATGAAAGTAACTGGGACCCAGATGCCATATCAGAGGTTGCAGAGTTTTCTCTGGTTTTTGTCAAGAATCTCTGGATATGTAGCAAAAGCTCAATTCTAGAATTGGCAGCAATAATTGATCCACGAATGAATTCACGCACATAAAATAACCCCAATTTAGTATCCCTCTACCTTGAATGTCTCTTGTGCCTCGTATTCAGTGAATAATAGAGTAAACAAATCTACCCCAATGACGCAATGATTTTCAAAAATATTTGATAAATATTTCCCCGGCTTACTATCATTACGGTGGAATAATTGATATCAGCTTGGATTGAGGAATCAGAATCGGAGAGCCGAGTTCGAATTCCAGTCGAATCCATTACATTCACTTACGTTTCCATTGGGAAAAGGTATGAATTCTCCCCGGTCTGTCCTGCTATTTATCCATAGAAGGACAGACAGGATTCTATTGCCAACGATAGCAACTGGTCTACCGCAGAAGGAAATGGCAATCTACTGCGCGAAAAACCTGCCTCGTCAGCGTGTATCACGCATGACAAATAACTGACTGACTGACTCTTTATCTGCAAGATTCAAACTGGGAGAGTTTTTTCAATTTTTATCATAGTTTTATTTAATAACCTGCTTTATAGCCTAACACTCCTTAAGCCTCATAACTGAATCACAAAAAGAAAAAAAAAATACTTAATTGAAATAGGTTTTATCACTCAAACTGGGGTATATTATCAGCCTACGAACGACAGGAAAATAATTTGTGATGGTCAAGATAAGAAGATAGTTTTATAGAAGAAAATCTCAACAAAAAAAAATTACTTCATCGCAAAGGAATTGAAAGTAAAAATTATTTATGTAGAGAAAACAATTTCGGGAGAATGGCAAGTTAATCGGTCAAAGGCAATACAGATGATGTTTTGGAGACAAAAAACAAAACAAAAACAAAAAAGAATTTAATGCTTTAGCGTTTTTATGTTTATTTGTTTTTTATTTTTTTACTATTTTTACCCATTCGTTTAATGAATCATAAATCAACTCAGCCTATCACCGACGAATTTTCTTTTCTTTTCTGTGATAACGAAGACAGTAAGATCAGAAAAAAAAAAAAACAGAGACTTAAAAAACAAACATAGACAATTCATTATTCGTTTCCTCCAGTACAATATGACATCGGAAACACCATTCTGAGAACTAGAAGCACAACTTATCCCACTTTTCACTGAACTCTATCAGAGTCAATTTTATGATCACAATGGTTCGGCTGCATTGTCCGACGGCCTTTTTTTCAAGAGTCTGTCTATCCGAGTATCTTTCAGGGAATTTTCGATCTTAAACCTTTATTAAATATACTGGGATAATTTGTTATTATTCATCTCCACATATTTATGTATCTCTCGTTTTAATTGTTCTGTTTTTGTTCGTCCTGTTTCAACTGAGTCTGAATGTATCCGTTCTATACGGCCCTGGTAGGGGCCGTATAGAACGGATACATTCAGTTTTTCATTGTGTTTTTCCAATTTTTGGCGCCGTCAGAACCACCGCAAGGGAATTTTACGTAATCCTGTGAAGTTTTGTTGAAATCGGTTGAAAAATGTAGGAAATCCGATCCAATATATAAACGTACAGACACACACAATCTGCGTTTTATAATAAGTAAGATGTATGATGCAACCCCCTTCTAAACTAGGTCTTCAAATGTCGAGTGTATATGGTACTTATAAAATCTAAGTGGCATTATCACCATGCTTGAAGTGAATTGACCATAAAAAAATTAATTGATGCCAAAAGAAATGACATTACAATCTGTCATGTCTTTTTAGAATGTATTTGTTTATGAGTGTTAATTTTGTGTGCCTATGAGAAATATTTCAACTGTTTGCATATAACAGTGCGTAATTGTTTCCTGTAACATCCAGGTAATTCTATATAATTCTAAGTGGAGGGTGGGTACAGAAAGTTGAAAATAAAATGTTCTACTCTGCAAACATTTGGTAGAGATTTGCTAGAGGTGATGACTGAGGTTGATACACTTAACAAAACTGTTGGATTTGTGTTTCTTTATTTTCTTTTACTTTGAAAATTGGTGAAGAACATAATGGAGAGAAAAGAGAATGACAGAAAAGGAAGAAAGGAAAAAAATGGAAGCAAAGAAAAAATGGAGGTAACAAGAGAGAAGAAACATAAAGCAAAAAAGAATCAAAATGAAGGAATGAATGAACGAAATTGTGAAAGAAAGCAGAAGCAATTAAGAATGATGGATAAAATAGAAAAGAAAATAGAGGAAAATAAGAAGCAAGAATAAAAGAGAAAGAAATGAAGGAAAGTTTGAAAGGGAAGATAGAAGCAATTAAGAATGAGAAATGAAAGAGAAAAGAAAGCACAGAAAAAGAACAAAAAAGCAACTTAGCCAAAAGAAAACAAATAATCAGAAAAAGGAAGAAAAAGAGAAAAAACTCAACTGCAAAAGAAAAGAAAATGGCCTAAATCAGCAAAAGGAAGAAAAAAATTAGAAAATGAAGAAAAAAATTAAACAAAAAGGAAACAAAGAAAAAGAATCAGACAAAAAAAAAATAAGGAAAAGATAGAAAAACAATGAAAAACAATACAGAAATTCATATAAAAAAGAAGAAAAGAAAAAGAATTAGAAAAACAAAAAGAAAAATCAGAGAAAGAAGAAGAAAAAACAGCAAAATGAAAAAAAAAACAGAAAAGAGAAAAAAGAAAACAAAATAAAAAGCAGTGTAAAGAGACCTGGGATTGTTGTCAAATTTTCTATTAGAGAAATAGAGTCAGCAGTAAATACTCTATTTTTATATATCATGTATGATGCTACCCTCCTAAAATTAGCTTCAAAATTAGGTCTTCAAAAGTCGTATAATACGCGAGTATATACGGTATATAAAAATTATGACAGGTCTTTCTTTCCAACCTAATCTATATCTTTACATTTCTGCAAGGAAATTCATATTGGTTAAATTCACATGGTTTCTGTCGTCTTCCTCACCGCCTTCTTCAGTTATTTCTCGTACTCGGTCATTTTCTCCGTATTTTGAATGCAACACTTTATTCAATCAACGAGGCAGATTGTTTTCGTTCTGCTTTTATAGATTTATTACTCTCCTGTTCGTTAGTATTAAAAAGGGGATCATGTCAAAAATTGCGATAGATCTTTTTCGTTACGACTTAATAGTACATATCACAATGATAAAAAAAATACAACAGTTTGAATCAATCATCGGATAACTGCTATTGTATTTGCTTACATCTCCGGTGGATTGTCTCCTCATCTGTTATATTGGTGCCAGCTGCGTAGTGACCTTGTGAAGATTCTACACGCCACAATCGTTGATATTTCGCAGCTGGAGGTGGGGAGGTTAACATTTATCTCACTTAATTCACTCCTCCTTCGACATGTTTCCCCTCCTCTTATTCCACTTTCGTTTATCTTTTTACTCAGTCTTTTTTTTTTATCTACATCCTCTTTGCCTTTCTTCTTTCTTTCTTTTCTCTTTTTTTTCTTACCTTCCATCTTTCCGTTCTTTTTCGATATTCCCTCTTTTTTATTCTCACATTCCTTTCGCTCTCTCTCTCTCTCTCTCTCTCTCTCTCTCATCTTCTTACTTCTCTTTACTAATCTTTTCCACGCCACCCTGTCCCCTCTTATTTTTTCCTTATTCTTCTTCATCTTCCTCTATTCCTTTATACTCCACAATTTTTTCGTCTTCTTTTTTCTTTTGGTTCCTTTCTCATATTAATTCTTCCTTTTAGCATATATATATATATATATATATATATATATATATATATATATATATATATATATATATATTCATGAATTATTCACACAAAAACAAATGCAAAGGTTAATGATTTAATTGGCGAGAAATCCATCGTCGCAAACAATTCAAATAATATACAAAAACCTCCGAATCCGTTATGAATGAAATGATCCTTGTTTCTATAAATTTCTGCCGTATTAGTTCTTATTTTACTACAAGCTTTCGTCTGTTCCTACAGACATCTTCAGGTATAGAATAGATGTTGTTCTTGTTTTTTCTCTTAGTAATAAGAGGACAACGAAAATATATGTATTGTTGTATCCGAAAATGCTATTGGAAATGAGTTATTGTTTTTGGAGCGCGCAGTAGCAACGCTGAGTTTGATTTTAATTTTTTTTAAATTGTGCGTTCATGTACAAATATACAAAAACCTTTATTTATAGAAACAAGGATCATTTCATTCATAACGGATTCGGAGGTTTTTGTATATTATTTGAATTATTTGCGACGATGGATTTCTCGCCAATTAAATCATTAACCTTTGCATTTGTTTTTGTGTGAATAATTCATGAATTTGTAAATTGATTGCACGTTTATCGTAATATATATATATATATATATATATATATATATATATATATATATATATATATATATATATATATATATTCATAGATGTTTCATTAAATAATATAGACAAGTGTTGTCTGTTTATTTTATGTAAATTCTTTTCATGACGTCTGGTAAGCTTAATAACATTATCATTAAACGAAGAAAGAAAATCACAGTATTAATACATATTTTTTAATCCAATCTAAGCTTTCGGCTTACATAAGCCATTATCAAAGATGACAATTACTGTACAATATATTATGCAATACACGGACAAGACACTACATTTGAATGAAACATTTTTAGGCATTTAAAACAACATGTCTGGCCGCATACACAATTCCGTAAAATCCTTGTTGAAAACACAACTATACTTAAACATGAAAACAATAAACAAAAACTAAAAATTCTTGAAGCTATATGCATAAAACAGTTGAAACCTAACCTGAACAACATAAACTATGAAATCTCCACAAATATTCTTAAATGTCTATAATTGGTAACAGAAGCCATTGGTTTATACCAACGGCTTCCCATACTTAATACTTCTCCAATTCACTCTCGCATGATCCTGTGTGACGTCATGAGCTGCGGTGCGATTTTCGCTTCCAGCGTCTTATATGCACGTGTTCATCGTTGCTTGGAAATCATCCATGTAAACAGAAACAGATTATCATCACAATCTTGTCCGTGTATTGCTTAATATATTGTACTGTAATTGTCATCTTTGATAATGGCTTATGCTGCCTAAATACACACAATTCATATATATATATATATATATATATATATAATTTCTGTAATTACGTCATCATCATCCCATCATTCCCATCATTCCCTGTCCCAGCTATATGTCAACGCTATATATATATATATATATATATATATATATATATATATATATATATATATATATATAAGACATTTATGTTTATACATTCTTTTTTATGGATACAAATATTTAAGTAAATGCTCTGTTTTATAATAAATAGTATTAAACAACATTTACCGACATGAATGTCCGAGGAATTTTCACAGAAAATATTCGTCCTCCGTGAAAATTTCTCGGACATTCATGTCGGTAAATGTTGTTTAATACTGTTTATTATAAAGAGAGTATTTACTTAAATATTTGTATCTATAAAAAGAACGTATGAACATAAAAATGTCTTAAAATGATTGCCGGACTTTGTCCATTTCATAATATATATATATATATATATATATATATATATATATATGTGTGTGTGTGTATGTGAAAGTACAGAAATCAATGACGTATATCTTTAAAATATATAAATATATATATATATATATATATATATATATATATATATATATGGCATTGATTTCTGTACTTTTTAATACTGGGACAGTGAATGATGGAATGATGATTTAATATATATATATATATATATATATATATATATATATATATATATATATGTATATATGTATATATACACAATTTAGGTGTGTGCATGCGTGTGAAGAGCATTGAATAAACGTAAATACCAATAGAAAAAAAAAAAAATTTCCCCCAGTATAATGTTTGTATCTAAACAAAAAACAAAGCAAAATAAACGTCAAACGCACCATTGACTGTTACTGAAGAAACGATATTTCTTTTGTTATTCTTTGTTGAAGAAAATTTGCTAAATTATTTTCCACAGCACAACCTCCATATATTTTCGGAAGAAAACAGATTCTGTATTTGTCTTACTCCTTTGTTTATTTGTTATTGAGTTTTGTTTTTTTCTTTTCGCATATTTTCCTACGAATAAACCCATGAAATTGTAGCCATATTTTACAAATGAAACCCTTTCAATACTTGTAAGCAAACAGTAGAATCATTGAACAATTTAGAATCATTCCAAATATGCAGAATAGCAGCGTCACTTCGACGTTGTGTAATGGTTAGCAATCTCGTCTTTCTAGATTAATTACGACTAAACAGTGAGTTCGAATCTCACTAGGTGTTACTTACTCCCGACTTTATGCACACCTAAGCCTAAGCACTTCGACGTAGTGTAACCGTTAGCAAGCTAATCTTCGCCAGATCAATGACGACTGAATAGCGAGTTCGATCTGAGGGCCTCCTAGTTTCGGCTTTATACCACATCTGAGCTATGCTAAGAAAAACTTTTTCTTATCTCGCTAAATTACGACTAAATAATGAGTTCGATCCTTAATGTGTTGCCCATATTTTCGGCCTTGTGCCACATCTAAAGTACGCTTAGAAAAACATTTTTGGACACTTTGAGGTGGTGTAATGGTAATCAAGCTAATCTCGCTTAATCAATTATGACCGATTAGTGAGTTTGATCCACACTGGATGACCCATAATATTAGTCTCGAAACATCTAAACTACGCTTGCAAATTCATAGTCTGGAACTTCGACGTAATGCATTGATAAGCAAGCTAGCCTGACTAAATCAGTTTCGTCTGAATAATGAGATCGGTCCTCACTGGGTGGACCATGTTTTTGGGTTTATGCCACATCTAAGTTACGCTTAGAAAATCATTTTTGTGCACTTTGAGGAGCTGTATTGGTAAGCAACTTGCCTCGCTAGATCAATTACGACTGAATAGTAAGTTCGATCCTCACTGAGTAAAGCATATTTTCTGCCTTGTGGCACATCTAAGCTACGCTTAGAAAAAACGTTTATGGTCACTTCGATGTGGTCTAATGTTTTGCAAGCTAACTTCATTAGATCAATTACGACTGATTCAATCGTTACTTGGTGATCCTTACTTTGGACAATATGCCACATATCATCTGTGCCATATAACTTCAGAGCCGATTCTAACGAATATCCATCTAGCGGCATTTTCAAACTGACTCGATCTCTTTATTCCTCACCTATACCTATAGTTAAACTATTATTTCGGAAAGCGAAAACATTAAATATGTTGAATAAATTTCCAAGTTTAATCTGAAATCAATCAAATAAGAACTTATTTTAAGTCGTCTCAATATATAGAAAAAGAAAGTATCAGTGACGCCAAGAGTATATGCCAATCAGATCCTTTACTAACAAATGGACATCCAGCTCCTACGGCCTTAAAGCCTTAGGGTAATCTACTCTAATCTTGTTAAATATGACAGGTGCCCTTGATGGAGATAATCATATTAATCTATTTTGTGGGAAAATTATTTAAGATTTCTTTGAGAATTCTGAAAGTCTTATAGTGGAACACACCTATTCTATAGTTAATACTCCTCCACCTATAATAAGTAAGAGTAACGAGTCAGTCGCTCAGAGAGTTGGTCAGTCAGTCTGGCTGATCGGTTGAACTCTCTGCCTTCGAGCGAAGAGGAACCCGAATGAGGCTACGCCGAAGGGCGGATTCTCTTTCGGGGAGGTAAACCGACCCTGGACCCGTTTATACGGGTTCAATGGGCATATTTTTGGCCGAGCCCACGGGCTCGGAGATCCCACGTTAAACCGGCCTTGTGCCACATGATGACTTCGTGGTGGGGGGTGACTAAATATCGAGTTGGTCAGTCAGTTGATGTCGGACGACCGTTAGTCGGATACTAAAAGTATCAGCCACCACAACTAGATTTCTCTGCGTCATTACCTATTATATCAAGTTCCTAACGTTTTGTACATCGAACCTATTTTAGGACCGACTGTGAAACCACTCTAAAAACCACAGAAAGTCAATATTTAATAAATCGGTCCTCCTATAAGGCAAGTGATATACTGGACACTCTCATCGCTGAGGGAGAAGAAACGACAAATGTGGTTCTACAGAATGATGTCAGCTTGATTACCATTACACCAACTCAAAGTACCCAAAAATGTTTTTTCTAAGTGTACTTGGCACAAGGCCGAAAATATGGGCCACACATTAAGGATCGAATTCATTATGAACTGAACAGATGAGCAACAACAAAGTTTTAGAGAAAATAGAAATAAAAAGAAGGAAACTAATACTTCATATCAGAAAGAGCGGGTTGGTACTTCAAGGACACATAATGAGGAAAGACGACTTGGAAAATGTAACACTCACGGGACATATTAAAGGCAAGAGGAACAGGGGAAAGCAGAGCCTAACCTACCCAGCGATTATGGCTCTCATCAAAATTCAATAAGCTTACGGCCATATCATGTTGAGACACTTTCTCGTACGATCACCGAAGTAAAGCAACGTCGAGCCTGGTTAGAACCTAGATGGGTAACCGAGTCTGTCCTAGATAATGACTCGGAATTGTTAATCGTAGAGCCGGGTCCCAATTCCTGCCAGGTTCGTTATATTCACTTACGCGCAAATACCCTTGGGAAAAGTATGAATCTGCATATTCTCCCCCAACTATGGGTTAATTAGTAAGACGTGTACTACTAAATCATTATTATATCCACCCCCGCAAAAAATTATTTCAATCTTTTTAGATTGTAATGTCTTTTTTTTTTAGTTTTAAATAACCTGCCATGGGTTGATAATCCGTAAAAAAATGAATTAATCAATTATTGGTGTACAATAAAATGTTAATAAAAACGTGTGTTTTTTTTTACTAATATTTTTTTCTTTTTTTTTTTTTTTTCAAAATGTGTTTGTCTATGACATATAAAAATTACCTTGCTTGAATGTGCAACAACATTCGCAAAAAGTACTGGGTAATAGTCTTATTTTTTTTTAAATCTTTAAAAAAACGGGTTTAAAATATGATTCATTGAAACGCAGTCACACCGTGCCGTGCTGGCGAATGCAACAGAGTTAAGCTCCATTAATTCCAGCTATTAAGGGTTTAAAGGATTTACCATGGTGAATAATGCAAAAGATTCAGAATATTCTCTCTCTTCCACCCCCATCACTCGTGCTCTCTCTCTCTCTCTCTCTCTCTCCCTCCATCCCTCCCTATCTCTATCTCTCTTTCTCTCACACTCTCCTCAGAATTCTTTTGTTCACATTGAAATAGAGTGATATTAGCCTCATGAGGTTTGATGAGAACTGGTACTGATTAGCTCCGATTTCACAGAGTACGTGTTTTTCAATCGATTTTCTAAGACTGATCATTATTGATTAAATTTATCAGTATACTAGCAGTATAACTTCTCTTTGACCGGGTCTTTCATTACTGAGAATTTTTGCCTTTCAATTGGATACAGTTTAAATTTAAAGTTAACCCATCCGAAAATCAATATTAATTAACAATATTTGAATACAACTAAGGCACATCCCCAAATGAGGGGGGGTAATAATTTGAAAGGGGGGAGTGGCCCCGAAAAGGGAACTGTAATAATATAAATAATATTATTGTAATAATTTAAACTATTTATTTTTATTAAAGTTTTTTTTTTTTATGAGAGATATATATATCCAAGAACAGATAATAAATAGTAAAATCTTGCTGAGAGTTACAATGGAGAGGAAGTAGTGGAGAGCCATTGTCGCCAACAATTTGGACTCAGAGCCGGCACTGAATAATTAACTATCAAACAAAAAAATTTAATCAAAATCAGATGAAAACTGTGGAAATGCATAAACAACAACCGATCACACACACACACACACACACACATATATATATATATATATATATATATATATATATATATATATATATATACACATATATATACACATACATATACACACATATATATATATGTATATACACACACACACATACACACATAAACATACACATTTTGAGAATTATAGATATAGACTTATCAGTATATCTACTTGAATAAATATCCGTTTCTATTTCCACTTGTCAACCGCAAAGACAACTTCGTACTTCAATATAAGAATGACGAAAAACGAGAAAATAAACAATCAATTGCTGGTATCTCCTGACGAGTGGACGGAGCGATTACTAGAGACGAAATGCCAAAAATAACATCAGTCAGCTAAGTAACAAATTTTATATTAATTTTATACACACATATATATATATATATATATATATATATATATATATATATATATATATATATATAACATAGAAGTCAACACTCGACAGTCTGTTTCATGTGCACTGTGGCCTCAGGAATACATCAAGGCTGAAACAGACTGTCGCCTCTAAGTGTTGACTTATGTTCACTTTTATATTTTACAATTTTGCTCTATCTCTGATATTGAGCACTTTATCCCATAAATACAGCACATCTTAAGACTATATTTCTTCATATATTTATGTATAAATATATATATATACATACATATATATATATATATATATATATATATATATATATATATGTGTGTGTGTGTGTGTAAATATATATATATATATATATATATATATATATATATATATATATATATAGGTGACTCCCCTTTTAATTTCGAAGTGTGAGTGCCGGTCAAAATAATCAGTACGGTTATCCATGCCTAGTGTGACATTTAAGTCCGAGCAGTTATTTGCATTCAAGTTTGAGGATGGCAAGACGTCATTTCTGGTGTTGTTGATGATGCCTTTGTCCTGGCTCTTGATTCTTGTAGTCACTCAATCCGACCAGTTTCCTAGATACCATTTTGACATCTGCTTTTCCACTCTATCCTGGTTCACTGCTTTGAATGTTGTGCAAGGCATGTTGACAGCTAAAGTCTCGTGATTGTCTTCATTTATTTATTCATTACTAATGTTCAAACCTATACAAGGACCAAGATCCACTCAAAGTAGAGAGTTACTGTGCGGTGTTTTTTGAACATAAAAAGCAGCAAGAAGTGAAGTCCATGAAGTAACAGACTTGATGTGGTCTAGATTGTACCGACCAGACAAATATCATGCCGTTCTTGGGAAGAGGCTGTCCGAGTGGAACATAGGAAGAGAATTAGGATGATTCATTCCTTAGTACGTGGCAGGTTCCATCTGCAAAGGTCAGGGTTGATTGAACAAATGATCACTATAATTGCCATGGAAATAGCAATAGTGTAGCGAAGGGCTTGCGGTGTTTCGTCTGCGGGAAAAGAGTTGTAGAGTGGAACATATTTAATCACCCATAAAGTCACGTAGACCGTTTTGAACTTTTTCAGGATGGGCAAGTGAGTACTGGGCAACGCCAACCCAGACATGGCAGCAATATTCCATTTTTGATCTAATCTCGCCCTTGTAAAGATAGAGTATAGCTTGGGAAAAATATACTTACTCGAGCGACACAGTGAATAGCTGTTAGCAATAGATTGTATATGGCTGTTTCATTTGAGGTCTAATATTGGATTAGGTATAAAAATCCAGAAATTCCTTAAACATCACGCACACATACACAAACACACAGACACACATATATTATAAATTATACAAAGAATTAAATTATAAGTTGTAATCAGAATTTTAAATTCTGTGGAAAACTACTAAGACATTTTACTCTACCAACTGAATTATACTTAAGTCCATTTCATTTTGACTTATAAACAAATATAACAAGAAAATTTCGTGGATTTTCAAAATTCAAACGAAATTCTCGCTTGATTGATTTGAGCAAGAACTCTAGCATCGCAGCATCGTATGCTCGGAAACGTTTGATCAAGAACATAGTCCCTTAATTGTCAAAACACTTGTACAAAGGCAAGAAAAATTAAAGAAAAACCTTAAGTGACTTGTTAGTCGTCTTTACATTTGAAATATATATATATATATATATATATATATATATATATATATATATATATATATATAACAGTGGCATGACGATTGCATCTAGCATAAGACACTCTAAGTGTTGACTTTTATATTCACTCTTATATATATATATATATATATATATATATATATATATATATATATGCAAATATTACATTAGGACAGACATATACCCACTACAAAACTGTATATCTTGTTTCAACTTTAAAAAAACTTTTTAACGTTTCATCAGGTGGGGAATCACGATGCAACTGAAATATTTTATTAAGAAATTCAATTATCAAAGCATATCTTCCACTTCCATCATTAGGAAGTTTTCCATAAAAGCTATAAAAGAATTTACATATGGAGAAAAAAAAGGAATCTAAGTGATTAGTAATAGCCCTAGGGAGGAAAAAGGGGAGAGGGAGGGTGAGAGGTGATATAAACTAAGAAGGAATAAAGTCAGCCAATGGATTTCCATCGAATCATAGAATTTAAACTTTAACGGTCTGCTAGCTTGGTTAGGTTAATGTTTCTAAAACGAAAACATTCTGTGCTCGGAAACAATTCTTCATGGAATGTAAACGAGAAACTACAGTATTTTACGAAACGGACTTTCTAATATAGATTAAAATACTAAACTGATTTAAAATCTTTACATTGCCATATTTATTATACTTAACTAAATTTTTCTTTACAATATGAGTAGAACACTGCATATATTTTTAACTTTCGTATTATTTTTTTGGCATGGAGCGTTATTAAAGAGAAAAATAATTCAAGTAATATAACGATTAAATTTTTAAAGGTAAAAAGGTGGTGAAATCGAGATAGAAATAAAGGTAAAATAACATTAAAATAGGTATTAACCTTCAAATTTCAATAAAGTTGGAAAAGGGAATTGATGTTCTTACATATAGAAAGGTAAAAAAGAAAAATGAGAAATATAGACGAGCTTGGATCAAAACCCGACCGATTCACTTTTAGTCAGAGTTGTTAGTCTTCGACCATCGACACTCATAGCATACATCCCTAATTTTAGGTGTATTGTTTTTACGAATAACAAGAAAATTTTGTGGATTTTCAAAATTCAAACGAAATTCTCACTTGATCGATTTGAAGAAGAACTCTAGCGGCGCAGTATCGTATGCCCGGAAACATATTCAGCTGTCAATAAATAGTATAATTAAAGAAAACATCTTTCGGCCATCAACACTGCTAATATTGACTCCTAATCTTATGTGTATTGTTTTTACTAATGTGAACAAACATTTTAGATTTTAAATTATTAGATTTCCATATTATTATATTAATTTATTAATATTAATTGTAAAGCATTATTCAAGGGGTTAAGTAACCCCGTTTAAACTAAATTATGGATTAAAAATAAAAGTAACCTCAATGAGATTACGATTATTATATTACAGTTAATTTACAGAAGTAAGAATAAATTAGAATATTTTAAGTCTAGAGTTAAAATTCAAATGAACATGAATTATTTAATACAAGTACAACTCGGGCCTATTCACTGTGGTTACGATGCTATGTTTAAAACATAAGAGGATTCATTCGTAGATTGGAAATTTAGTAATTTGAAATGTAAAATCTTCGTTCACATTAGTAAAAACAGTACACATAAAATGTTGATGGCCGAAAGATGTTTTCTTTAATTATGCTATTTATTGACATATGCTGAATATATGTTTCCGAGCATACGATACTGCGACGCTAGAGTTCTTCTTCAAATCGATCAAGTGAGAATTTCGTTTGAATTTTGAAAATCCACGAAAATGTCTTATTATATTTGTTTATAAGTCAAAGTGAAATGGACTTAAATATAATTCAATTGGTAGAGTAAAAATGTCTTAGTAGTTTTCCACAGAATTTAAAATTCTGATTACAACTTATTATTTAATTCTTTGTATAATTTATAATATATGTGTGTCTGTGTGTTTGTGTATGTGTGCGTGATGTTTAAGGAATTTGGGACTTTTATCCCTAATCCAATATTAGTAAAGTTCCATCATCACTAAACAAACCCAGAACTTTAACCCATCATGATGGATGAAACTTCTATCAAGAAGGCACCTTGACTTGGGCGATTCTTGGGACTCAATTTCACCCCAGCTCTCAAGTGAAACTCACATATAATATAGGCGTATGTATGTATAGTATGTACGTGTATATGTTATTGTGTATGTGTGTATACGCATGTGTTTTTGAACATAGAAATATAGGTCCTTGCTAGATTAGATAATCGTTATATTTATTTTTTATTTTTTATATGTTTATATTTGATTTGTAACCTGTAGTCGATATTAATTTTTTTGTCAAATTTTCTTAATTACACTGCGGCCCTTTCAGTAAATGCCATTCAGTTTTAGTTTCCCCACCCCATCTCTCTCCCCCACCTCTTCTTCTTTTCTTTTCCTCTCCCTCCCTCTTCTTCTGATCTTTAAGATGAGATCGTCTATTGTGTGTGTATGTCACCACAAAATGTATCCTTTCCGGTTACATCTTTAATGTATTAGACATCCGACAACATTCATGTTTCTCTCACTTAAAACGTCTTTGACTCTCCTCTCTAAAACTTCTCTCTGTTAAGGTTTAATCTCCCACCTTCTCTCGTCTGTTACCCCTCTCTTTAACTCTAACATTCGTCCCACGCTCTCATACATACACTCTCTCTAAATTCTATTTTTATTTCCAGAGTTGTTTTTTCTGTTTTCTTTTTGAATTTGTAGGTCTGATGAATTGGATCGTATTTACGATTCCAATGGGATAAATTATGACCATGAAATATTGGTGTTTAAGCCTTTTTATTATATCCTTACTCTGTCCTGGACATTGAGTTCTACCTGGATTCTATCCTCTTGGAATTTTTTATACAAAATATATATGTATGTGTGTGCATGTATGTATATATATTTATATATTTTGCGTATGTATGTGCATATTTACCACTAATATCTATCTATCTATCTATCTATCTATCTATCTATCTATATATATATATATATATATATATATATATGTGTGTGTGTGTGTGTGTGTGTGTGTGTGTGTGTGTGTGTGTGTACATATATATATATATATATATATATATATATATTTTAATCGCTTTCCAACTTTCCCTTTCATTCGTTATATTAAGTGTGTCTTTGATTGTTTTCCAATTTGCCAACGTATACCTTTGAAAAGTGTTGGTCGAAACGTACCTAAGGTATAACATGACGTCCGTTTTTTGTTTAAATCTCTCTCTCTCTCTCTCTCTCTCTATATATATATATATATATATATATATATATATATATATATATATATATATGTGTGTGTGTGTGTGTGTGTGTATGTATTAATAGTAATACTGTTTGGAAAAAAAAACTCAAATAGCACAACTTGTTGATATGCCAAAACAAATCGGTACCCAAGAAAAAAATTGAAAAAAGAAAGAAATAACTAAAAACATTAGAACAGAGCGAAACAAATCGTCCATTGCCTTAAGTCTTTAGTCCAAAGAAAAAAAAAACAAGCAAGTAGTAAGACTAAAACGTAGAGTGCTCAATACGCTAAGTAGAGCGGGAATGACGAAAATAAATCCTAAAGAGCCAGCAAAACCTACCTAGGTTTCACCGAAACGGACCTTTAAGGTAATCTGGGTAAAAAGGAAATGACGAAACAGTATTTATTGTTAAAACCATCAAAAACATAAAACCACGTGACGGAAGAAGACAGAAAAAAACAAAACCTCTATTCCAATAACCAGGATTTCTTATGTCTACACCTATTTAGAATCTCAGGTCTTCGATTTAATAAATTATTAGGGTCATTATAGGTGGCGATTGCTAATACTAATAATCTTCCATACGCAATGAACAAAATTTCCTGGCTCTTTAGGATTTGTTATATATATGTATATATATATATATATATATATATATATATATATATATATATTTTAGATGATTGATGTTATTTTCATCGTATCGACTCTAGTAATCGCCCCGTCCACTAGTTAGAAGATACCAGCAATTGATTGTTTATTTTCTCGTTTTTCGTCACTTTTACATTGAGTTAAAAATATTGTGTGTGTGTGTCTGTGTGTGTGTGTGTGAAGAGATAAGGTACAAAGAAGACCAGTTCCAAACATTAATAAATGCAACAACAAAACAAAAACTTTGTAAAAATGATAATATTACAATTAGACTCACTGCTCAAAAGAACGCCTATGACATCATCATCAGAGATGTTTCGACTTGAAGGCACGCTGCAATTCTCATCTTCAGTAGGGTTACTCGTTTCCATGCATGCCAATCGGGTCAGGCAGATTCGTGTTTCTTCAACGCCCACAGACCCAACCTACAATGTAGACTGCAACTCTTCTGAGCGAACCTTAGTTACAGTTCATGTATATTCTCCATTACGGCCACACACTGTTTAGAATTGAGTTTTACATCTCCTATAAATGGAGAAGGATGTGTACCTATGTTTCATAAACTACGAAAAGGCCTTCGACAAAGTACGCCAGAAGGATCTGTTGGAACAGTTCAGCAATCTTGATATATTCAGGAAAGATATTAGAATAATCAAGAACCTATACTGGCAGCAAACGGCCTGCATGCGCATAGAGAACGAGTTCAGCGAATATACAAAAATAGAAAGGGGCGTAAGGCAACGATGTGTCGTCTCACCGGACCTATCCAACCTATACAACGAGGCAATTCTGTGAGAATTGGAAACCCTACCAGGATTCAGTATCGGCGGCCATAATCTTAACATAATATATGCAGATGACTCAGTACTGATAGCAGACACGAATAAGAAACCTACAAAACCTCCTACAGAAACAAGAGAAGGAGAGCGAGAAGAAGGGACTAAGCATAAACTACAAGAAAACGGAATGCATGGTCATCAGTAAAAGTAAGATCACTATTCGGATTACTTCGTAGGTGTGCTTGTCGAACTCTCTGCATCTGGGCAGAGAGGAACCTAAACGAGGCTATGCCAAAGGGCAGAGTCTCGTCTGGGGTGGTTTTACGGGATCTACGGGGAATTTTTGCCCGAGCCTACGGGCTCGGATACCCCACAATAAACTCGGCCCTGTGCCACATCCGACCGCGCGAGGTGGCAGGTGAATATCATTAGTAAAAGTAAGAGACCGAAATGTGATCTGCAGGTCGCCGACACTAAAATCAAGCAGGTGCGAAAGTTTAAATATGTCAGAAGTGTTTCGACGAAGGACTGTAAGTACGACACTGAGATCCGAAGACGTATTGGGATGGCCAAGGACGCATTCCAAAAGCTGGACAGAGTATTGCGAGACATGAAGATTTCTTTGGTAACAAAGAAAAGAGTACTGTTACGTGACATTTGTCCTCCTTTACAAAGATTAAAAAGAGACTCAAGGCGACAGAGATGTGGTTCTACAGTAGAATGCTGAAGATATCATGGACCGAACGTGTGAGAAACGATGAGGTCTTGGAGAGGATGAAAACAAGGCGGAGGCTTATGCTTAACATCAGAAAGAGGTAGATGAAGTTTCTGGGACACGTAATGAGGAATGAGGGCCTGGATCGACAAAAACCTGAAGAAGGCCAGAAGGAACGGCTGAAACGTTTTGATATTAAAAAATAAAAATTAAAATAGTACTCCTATTTATTTATAGTTTTTTATTCATTCATTTCTATTTTTTTCTACTGCTGATGCACTTTTTGTTTTATTTTCAGTATTGTTATTCCACGAATGATTTTCTTTTCTTTTTTTTATAACCATAGACGAAATACTGGAATCGCTAGCACTGTCAGTTATAGCGCCATTATCATGAATTTGATTCTAATGAGCTGTTTCTTTCGTTGCTTTGGTACTTGAAATTGGAACTGGGTGCCACGCATTCGAACAGCAAATCTTGTTTGAATTAAGAAAGAGTCAGCAAGTAATTTGGGGTTGAAACAGAACAAGAAAGCAAAAAAAAGAAAACGCTTTCTTTAGTTGTCGGTTGGGAAAGGTGTTTAACATTGTAATTGTTGCTATTTATCTTGATAGTGGTGGGGGTAGTGGTAATCATGTCAGATGCAAGAAGGAAGACCGATTATTCTGTAGGGAAAAGAAAGTTAGAACATAAGGTAAAAAAAGACACAAAATGGACAGATGATAGAAAAAGATATAGAAGAAAATGAACACGATAAAAGAAAGAAGACGAAAACTACGATTTTCATTAAGAAAGAGAGATAGAAAATGACAGAATAATAAAAACAAAATGGCGGACGGAAAAAATCGAAAATGCGAAAAGGAAAAAATAAAGAAAATAAGAATCTGAAGGGAGAAAAAGAATTCAGAAACAACAGAAGAAAGGTGAGTTAAGAAAAGAAAAAAATGTAATCGAGAAAATGTAAGAGACAGCGAGGCATCGCCATTGTTTGAATGCAAATAAACATGTCTGCATGACACGGTTTATAATAAGAACGATTTTCACAGCATTGCTTCCCGCTATGTCACACAGCACATCACCACAATGACACAAAACCACGTTTCAGTTGCAAAAATTCAGTTTATAGTTTATATTGACTTTTACATCTGCAAATGTTGAGTAAGGATCGTAAATAAATATATATATTTACAGTAGAAAACGCTATCAAAGAATACTTCCAAGCAATGAAATGAAAAAGCACTTCCTGTGGTTTTTAAGAACAGATGAATTCTTGCATGTTTATTAGCTGAATATCCTCACTTATAAAAATCTTTTTCTCGCAGTGGAAATATTTACGCAATTTCTCAGTTACAAGTCTTGAAGGAAGAAAAATTGGTAAATTCGTTAATGTATTGAGTACCGATTTTTACAAAAGGATTTTTTTATTATTTTCAGTTGTTTATGCAGATCTCAGGACCGAAATCCTCCTAATGACATCGTTAAAGATTTAATATAAGAAAGAGAAGCACAAGTTTCAAGAGATTATTAAGAAAAGATTATAGGATTAAAGTTAAATAGTAGTTACCAGGCACTAAAAGAAATAAAAGAAAGGAAAAGAATGGAAAGCAAAAATGGTGAACATTAACAAATTCATTAACAGGTTGATTGTTTTGTTTTTTTAATGTCCTATTAACTTCCTATGGCTAATTTAGTGCCGAAATTTAATTTCCTTGGGAGATTTGAAGGAATAAAAATAAAATCTAAAGAAGAATCAGCAATATTATCGGTCTGGATCTGACCGTCCGGTTTTCCCATCACCATAAGGTTGCCTTTTTGTGTCTCTTCTAAAAATACTTTCATGATAATTGTTCGGATAAGCGCTTCGCTGCGGTACTTTCGTAGTGAGATTGTATTCCTATTTTCAGACCAGCCTGATTCGCCAAGTGTCAGACGAGATTTTGTCGTTTTACCGTTTGCAACTTTGCATTTTGCTGTTTTAAGAATTATGTTTACGTTAAGTTTAATCTTTAATTTTTCTTTCTTTTTTCTTTTTTTTCAAATTAAGACCTTTTTTATTCTTTTTTTTTTCAAATTAAAACCTTTTTCTTTTCTTTTTTTCAAATTAAAACCTTTTAACGTTGTTTTCTTTAATTGTGCCATTTTAATAAATTTATTCCTTTTAGCTTTACACGACGAACGTCTTTTTTGTTCTTTCTTTCTTTTGTTGGATATTCGGTTGAGGAAGACATTTGACGGCACTTCCGCTGCATCGGAGAGTGAGCGAAAAACAGAATGGGTGTTTGCATAAATAAGAAGTGCATCCGGTGGCTAAAATGAACAGGACGCACAGGTGTCGTGAGCCTTGAATAAACAGGGTGCACAGGTGTCCTGGGTTGTAAGCTGGGTCCTGGGTTTTGAATAAGCAGGACGCACAAGTGTCCTGGGCCTTGAATAAACAGGGTGCACTGGTGCCCTGGGCCTTGAATAAGCAGGACGCACAAGTATCCTGGGCCTTGAATAAACAGGGTGCACTGGTGCCCTGGGCCTTGAATAAGCAGGACGCACAAGTGTCCTGGGCCTTGAATAAACAGGGTGCACTGGTGCCCTGGTCCTTGAATAAACAGGATGCACAGGTGTCCTGGGCCTTGAATAAACAGGGTGCACTGGTGCCCTGGGCCTTGAATAAACAGGGTGCACAGGTATCCTGGGCCTTGAATAAACAGGATGCACAGGTATCCTGGGCCTTGAATAAACAGGGTGCACAGGTATCCTGGGCCTTGAATAAACAGGACGCACAGGTGGCCTGGGCCTTGAATAAACAGGACGCAAAGTTGTTCTGGGCCTTGAATAAACACGGTGCACAGCTGTCTTGAGCGGATGGAAAATGTGTGCTTGCGTGAGCATATGGCCGGAAGAGGATTGTCTACACGAAGTTGCTTGGACAAATGACCGGAAGTGAGCGTAGCCACGTGAAGTTTCGTGGGTGTCCAAATGTTATAAAAATGGTTCAATTTCTGTGCCTGGCAAAGAGGCTGATTAGAGTTTCACTAAAGTTTTATCTCCGTCAATTCCTGTGTGTACAAAATCCTATCTTCTGTGATTCTCCCTCACTCTACCCAATCACAGCAACACGAACAATAAAGATATTTACATATTATATATATATATATATATATATATATATATATATATATATATATATATATATATATAATATATTGGTCGCCTTATTTGTGTCCAGCAACAATATACAATGCTACATTGCTAAATTTATTGTTTTCTTTCTCTTTATAGAAGGAATTTGTTTTATAATTTGTGTATAATTTTAAGTAACTTAAGTTTCCACGTTAAACCTTTTTGTTAAATTAGTTTGCGTCGGTCTTTTTTCGTTTGACTCGTGAAATTTGTTTTTCAAACAGTCCCTCTCTTTCTACCAGTTCCAAAGGTGATGTCCCGGCTAATTACACAGAAAAGATTCGGCAACAACGACTCACAATACGAGCCGAGTTTTAAAAAAATCGAAAAGCTTGTGCGATTGAAAGAATCCATAAAACCTAAAAGAACACAAGAAACACCAAGAAGAAGATTGGCCTTTCTTCCATGGCACCCTCTTCCCTATCACTCAAAAAGAAGACCATGCCTCCACCCCCTCATAACCAAACTCTCACTCCTTGCAAAATAACCACTCTCAAAAGAGTTCTCACTTCAAAATTCCCCCCAAATGAGCACACCATTCTCAATCTATCCCTCTTTTATACATTCGTTAATTCACTAAGTAAAACGACAACGTAGCCCATCAGATGATTCAAATAAGTCTAAAAAATGATTGAATCCAAACTAATTCACAACACCTGGGAAGACGTGTGCCGAGTGACACCGGAGTATGACGAAAAAGCAGTAACACAATCGAGGAAGATTAAAGATTTAAAAGTCTTGTGAAAATTAAAAGAAATGAAAGATATGGAAGACCCAAGAAACTTTCCCAAAGCGAAAAGGATATTAAAAATAGTGAGGTTAGGACAAGGATCACAAAAAGTGTAGTTAACCCTGCAAGTGGCAAATGATAACTTTTCCATTTTACCACCGTTGACCTTTTTTGACGACGAAAATGTCAAAGAATTTAATCAATATTGTTCAGGGAGGCTCCCGCTTTTTGTACATACCCTCCCTTTATAGAGCATTACAATTAACATTCCTCTGGGACATTGGTGGTCTGTCTTTTGATGTTAATATCAAGATGGAAATAGGCCAAGGCTCAATGGGACAGGCCATCGGTGTCCTCACCCCAGCCATGTTCAACACAGAAAAGCAACCCTAATCGGTCTAACAATCGCACACTGATTAACTAGCGTAAATGCCCGGGTTCTGAGGTCTGAGTCTGCTAGGGCGAGGCTCACTCACGATCTTCAGTGTCTCGGGATGAATGTATATATATACGAGACCCGGTTTTCAACTCACCACCCTGAAAGCATTCTGCCTAGGGTTTTGACATCTATTCAGCGTGTTTTGATAGACTTTCCAGATGAGTTTCCTGGCTGGTGAGCAATTATTTGGATGCGACCTGTGCGCTTGTCTTCGCAGATCCGGCGAGCAGGCTTGCGTGCTGGATTTAAATATAAATGATAAGTCTCTTCGTCTCATTGGGGTTTATGCGCCTAATGACAATGTTGAGCGGTTGGATTTGTTTCGGCGTATCGAGTCTTTTGTGACATCTCGTTGGGTAGTTTTAGCGGGCGATTGGAATGCCGTCCTTGACTCCGACATAGATCGTATAGGGGGAAAGTACAAACAACCAGGCTGTGAAACCATTTCAGGACGTTATCGGCACGTTTGATCCTGTTGGTAAGTATCATAATGAGCAACCCTCTGGTGGTATTTGAACAAATAGGGGCGGTTCGGCTATGGCGGTGTGTTTTAGCTACCTCAACCAAGTCTTGAGTTGATGCAGGGCTCTTAGATTGTCCTAGTTTTCATTCGATAGTTTACTCGGATCAGGAGCTCCTCCTAAGGTTAAGATGGCTGGTTAGTGGAAATTCAACGCATCATTATTTGATGTGCGAGATTTCCAGTACCAGCTGCTACTAATGCTACAACGGGAATTGACAGGGCTGTGGTTGGGAATATGTGGTGGAATAAATTAAATATCAAAATTAGGTCGTTTACTGCTGATTATAGTCGTCGACTCAATTTAGTTAGATTAGCCAAACGGCATCTGAGGAAAAATTTGATCGGCAGATTAAATCCCGTGATAGTGGGGACATAGCCTTAGCTAGAGCAGAGTTGATCGCCTTTTCTTATAAAAAAGGATCAAGTTTTGGTAGTTAGGACTAGGTTAAAAAGAATGTCTTCCAAGGCAACGAATATGGCCGCTTAAATGCGAGCAGAGGAAGTTAGGAATGCTTGGCATCCGCGTGCGTCACTTCCCGGGCCTTTCCTCTAGACGGACGGGCCGATCAAGATACACGGCGTCTGGTTCGGCCCCGACCTCTTCTTGGAAATGAATTGGTCGAAAGTGCGAGAGAAAGCCGACGTTGCTGTTTGTCTGTGGTCCTGGGGGAATATTTCCTTAAAAAAGAGGACGGAAGTATGTGTCTCGCGCATCTACCCAATTCTCCTTTGCCGACTCTCCGTACTTCCACTGCCGTCTGCCACACTAATATCATCAGTAAGACTCTTGTTCTACTTCTTGTAGGGTGGCAAAGCCCCCAGGTACTTCGGGAGATCTGCTCGCTTCACCCTTCAGAAGGCGGTCTCGGTATGTCTAACGTTGAAACTCGTCAACATACGCTTCTCATCGACTTCCTAGATCGAATGTCATCAATCGGATGGTGAGGACGAATTCTGGAAGGAAGACGCCCGTAAGAATTTCCCATTCCTGAGAAGTTTGCATTCGTACGATGAGGAACACAACCGCTCCTCGTTTACTCTGAGGCGAGTGCTGTTATTGTGAATGTCAGATTGCTCTGAAACTTACGAGCGACGGATGGCGTCTTTGACCTCTAGCCGTTGTCCCAAAAGGCGTTATATTACGTGTTAGTTAGGGGGTCAGAGATCTGATAGTCGAACTCAGTTGTACGAAGCAAGAGACCTGATCCATATGGCTTAGAGCGCCCGGGCTGAAATGCCACAATAATGATGAGGCATTACTCACCTGGCTGGTGATTCGAAAAGCCCGCTGGGTCGGCAAAAGACTTTGCTCGGCAGGTTTAGAAAATTCTCCAAACTGCGTTCGCTATGATAGAACGTGGATACTCTGGATCACACCTTGTTTCATTGAAGGGTCGTAGTCCTGTTAGGCAAGTTTATTAAAGATATCATGGTTTGCATGTTGCGCGGAAAGTTTTTCGTCCTCGAGGTCAGTTCTGTCTGTAGCAATGTGGTACCGCCGTTGAAGAAGGCTGAACACTATGTGCTCTTTTGCTTGTTAGGCGTTAAGAGAGTCGTGATATGAAGGACACGTGGAGCCGAGAAGTTCACCTCTTCCCAACTAATCTTGTTCTTTAAGCATCAGCTTAAAGCCAAGATTAGGACGGAAAGGCAGCAACTCCACCCAGCAGAATTAGTCAAAAGGTGGGTGAGCCTTGCGCGTATATGTCGAGTAAGAGGGGTCGAATTTAGAATGTCACTTTGATGCTAGTTAGGCATTAGGATATTGTTCTAACTGGATTAAACACTGGCAACCCAGTCTATAATTAGGTTAGGAATGTTTTTGTATTTAGTTACTTCTTTCAAACTTTACTTGGTTAGGGGATGTAAGCTCATTGGTCTCTTTTGTTTCTGCCTCGACACACTTTAGTTTAATTACCCCTCTATATTAGGTGACCAGAGATGTCAATTCTCTGGTGGATGCGGACACCTTTCGTATTTCGGGTGTGATTCTCGTATTTGTTGTTGTTTAAATGAGTGTGTATTTGAGGGAAAGGTAAGACGAATTAGTGTTTTATATTGTTAAAGTCTCGCATTAATTTCGTCCAGTTAACTGATGTTCCTACCACAATTAAGGTTTGTGGTGTAGTGTTACTACTAACACTATTTAATTTAGTTTCTTGTAAACACCTTATTTCATATTGTATATACATATTCTGATTTAGATTTTTAAATTGTTGTTTTATCCCCCCCCTCCCTGCACCAGACAAAAATTGCACATATGGGGAGTCGAAACTCTGAGGTATTATAGTGGATATAATAAGAATCTGTTATTTTGGTGTAAGGAATACTGCGGCAGGTTTGGGTCGGTGACTGTGGCTAGATCAGTCTAATTATAAGACAGAAGAAAACCATCCTTCCCCCCCCCATTCCCCCTTTTGGCTTTTGTCACATTTTTGCACATTTTGCCCTTCGCTATGGTACCTAGACTTTATGAATTTAAGCACAGTACTAGACTGGAGTCTCGATTTCCTTAATTTACAGTTGCGCTGACCAGATGTAACCGTAAGTTCTATGCTAACAGTTTCTTTTCTCCAACTTCTCGCTGGCAGATGTCCCTTCCGGCTTCATGCTTTCCAGACAAGTTTAATCTTCAAAAATTTAAATGTAATTTCAATCGCTATCTACTGTCTTCATGATTACTCTTTCATTGTTCCAGCTCTTTGGCATTTACTTAAATATTTGTATCTATAAAAAAAAGAATGTATAAACATAAAAATGTTTAAAATATATATATGCGTACTAATTGATTTTTTTTTTCTTACGGCCTATCAACCTCTTGCAGGTTTTAAAGGTAGAGAATATTTTCAGACTCTAAGAATTTTGTTGGGAAAATTAACCGCAACTGGGGCTGAAGAGGTGCATCCATACCTTTCCCAAAGGTATTTGAACCTAAGTTTCCTATTTCTAATTTCGAGCCGTTATCCCTTACACCACCTGCACGTCCACGCTTACAGTACCTGGGACTCCCAAGAGGCCACCCATCTAAGCCCTGACCAGGCTCGGCTTTGCTTAACTTCGGTGATCGTACGAGAACTGGTGTGTGTGTGTTTATGTCGTTGAGTGTATGTATTTTGATAGGGCATTGTCTATTAATGAAGCTGGCCAAAAGTGGATAGGCTTTAGAATTATATGTACGAATATAAACTGGGTAGATCGACAGAGAAAAATGCTTTTATTGATTTTGTACCAATCAGAAATCTATTATCTGCCCTCTTGAATTTGGCGCAAGCGGACAACACGGTTGCCATATATGGGAGGGATTGTTCGGGGAATGGGGTAGCCAAATTTTTTTGTCGCCTGCCAAGGTATCACGGGTGGTTAAGAATTGCCGAAAATTGCACACGAGAACGAACGAACGAACGAACGAAAGAAAGAAAGAAAGAAAGAAAGAAAGAAAGAAAGAAAGAAAGAAAGAAAGAAAGGGAAAAGTAAAAAGCGGGAAGTAGACGTGAATAAATTCACATTCACAAAGAAAAGAAAGAAAGAAAGAAAGAAAAAAGAAAGAAAAGAAAGAAAGAAAGAAAGGGAAAAGTAAAAAGCGGGAAGTAGACGTGAATAGATTCACATTCACAAAGAAAGAAAGAAAGAAAGAAAGAAAGAAAGAAAGAAAGAAAGAAAGAAAGAAAGGGAAAAGTAAAAAGCGGGAAGTAGACGTGAATAGATTCACATTCACAAAGAAAGAAAGAAAGAAAGAAAGAAAGAAAGAAAGAAAGAAAGAAAGGAAAAGTAAAAAAGAAGAAAATAAATTCATTCACAAAAGAAAAGGAAAAAGAAAAAAAGGGAAGTAAGAAAGGGAAAAGTAAAAAATTCACAAAATAAATTCACATTCACAAAGAAAGAAAGAAAGAAAGAAAGAAAGAAAGAAAGAAAGAAAGGGAAATGTAAAAAGCGGGAAGTAGACGTGAATATATTCACATTCACAAAGAAAGAAAGAAAAAAAAAAAAGAAAAAACGCACGAAAAAAAGAAAAAAGAAGGAAAGAAAATGAAGGAAAGAAGGAACACACTAAAGAAAGAAAGAAAGAAAGAAAGAAGCGATGAGGTAAAAGCCGGAGGCAGGCGTGAAGAGATTCCCATTGCTCTAAACACAGTGCAATATATAAATAAATAGTGATATGCTTATCTATCTATCTATCTATCTATCTATCTATCTATCTATTCATCACCCTATCAATTAATCGATATGCATATTTCGATCGAGCTCATTTTTTTCATTTCCATCTATTTCTGTTTATTGCTACTTATCTCAATTTATTGCTACCTAGCGAGCTATCAGCTTGTGTTTATCTATACAGCTATATGTCATATATAAATGCATGTTTATAAATATATAGAAGTTAAACTGATTCATGGCTATTATAATAAAAGCAGTATTTTTATTTGTTAAATAAGTCAACACACATGTCAATGTGCTGTATTGTAAGATAATAATAATACAGATAGATAGATAGATAGATAGATAGATAGATAGATAGATAGATAGATAGATAGATTCTTCTCGGAAACCACTGCTCTTTGGAACCTGCATCCAAGAGTATGTTTCCCCGATCAGTACACTCTCCATCTGTTCAAGTTTAGGGTTAACCGTTACCTTCCCCTCCTATCTACATAAACTGCCTTTTACTCTGTAACATCCCACCTCGCGTGGCCCCCGGTCCTTGTATAGTGTGAACCTCGCTTTAAAAAAAATAAAGATGAGGCTGAATTAGTGAAAGATCTATAGAGGCAACTGAGATAGATAGATAGATAGATAGATAGATAGATAGATAGATAGATAGATAGATCTAAATAGAGATCAGTAGAGGAACTGACATAGATAGATAGATAGATAGATAGATAGATAGATGATAGATGATGACTGAATAAATAGAGAGGTCTATAGAGGAGACTGACATAGATAGATAGATAGATAGATAGATAGATAGATAGATAGATAGATAGAAAAAAGAAACTTACTAAGACACATCAACAAATCGGCAAACAGACAGACTGACAGATAGATAAATAGATAGAAAAAAAGAAACTGACTTAGATAGATAGATAGATAGATAGATAGATAGATAGATAGATAGATAGATAGGTGAGACTAAATAGAGGGGTCTATAGAGGAGACTGACATAGATAGATAGATAGATAAATAGATAGATGGATAGATAAGACTAAATAGAGAGGTCGATAAAGGAGACTGACCTAGATAGATAGATAGATAGATAGATAGATAGATAGATAGATAGATAGATAGATAGATAGATAGGGAGAGAGAGAGACACGCAACTTGCAATAAACAGGACTAAATATTTACGTGTATATTCTTATTTGAAAGTTAAATTATCCATGATAAACGATAACAATTCAATTTCGCCACTGTTTAAATTACACTCGCAAGGCGATAGTCAGCCGGAAGGACTCTTCTTCACTTGTTAAATTTACATACTTTGATCCCCTAGCCAAAATTATTCATACCCTTTCTCACTCACACCCTCTATCAGTGTGGGTGCACGCAAGTGATAAATTTACAGGCAATTTAGCATCCACATTTCGTTTACAGAAGTTTTATGCAATTCTTGACTTTTTTGTGTTTGCTGAATTTATTCTATTTCTAACTTTTCCAATTTTTTTCTTTTTTTTTTTTTGTTAGATATGATATATATTTTTTTAAATTTTTATCCGTAAATATTTAACATGTTTTAATTCACATCTAAATGTCCTTGTCCGTGCCTATGCAAGAATACGTTTACGGCCATATCACGTTGAAACATTGGTTCCCGTAGAAACATCGTAGTTAATCAACGTCGAGGCTGGTCAGTACCAAGATGGATGACAACTTGGGAATACAAGGGGCTATAAGCTTGGGTGTGTGGATGATGAAATGGATAACGTCTTGGGATTGGTATGTGGAGAGCCGTGTTCCAATTCCAGCTGGGTTCGTTATATTCACTTACGCGCAAATACCCTCTGGAATGTTATGAATGCACACATTCTTTCTCATACTTATGGGTTAATTAGTAAGATTTTGTATCCCGAAATCATTATTAGCTAAAAAATGAAATCTGACGATCTAAAAAAATGGGGTCTTTAAATAACCTGAAAAGCGTGGATAGGTTGTATAAACTCAATCAATCAATCATTTAAGGATCGATTACTTGACAACACGCCTATGTTCTTACTGAATTGTTATAAGTAACGCAGGAATTATGTTGTAACGTACGGTAAGTGTGTTGAGGTTGGGGAAAATATCTAACCATCAACAATCGGGTTGGGGGTTAATAGTCAGAGAGGAGAAAACACGGGGGTTAACAAAAATAATACTGCCTTGGAAACCACTGAAGCTTTAGGAACAAAATGCACAGGACTTGCTAACTAGAAATTGCCAAACAGACACATTGTAAAATTGTGTTCATCCGAAATGCAGATTCCGCGATAAACATTCACAAAAAAGTTGGCCATCTTGTATCAGGTTGCACGGTGTTACCATCCATTGAATACAAAACTCTGCCTGATAGAGTGGGCCAATATCTTCACTGAAAAATATGCAACTTTTACCGGAAGGAAACTGCAAGAAACTGGTAAGCAACATCACCCAGACCCGGTTATAGAAAAAGGACCTGTCATAATTTTATAGGATTTTACAATATACACAGACAGAACAATCAAAACTAGTCGCCTAAACAACGTAATCAATGAACACAAGAACAGAACATGTTTTCTTATTAACATGGCAGTCCCTGCAGATTCTAATGTATATTTGAAGATCTTCAAAAAAAATATCAAAATACAAAGATCTTGAAATGGAAATTTCAAAAAATGTGGCACGTGAGGGTGTCAGTAATTCCAGTTATAGTTGCAGCACTCGAATTGGTTAGAAAAGGTCCCGATAGACCCATTGAAGGGATTCCCGATATCCCATGCTTTAAAGAAATATAAAAAAATATTATTTACAACTCACACATTATGAAGAGCTTTATCGATGTGAAATATGTGTGATCTTAGGTTTTTTTTTATTTATTTATTTTTTATATAAAAATGATCAGTGGAAATGTCATGAAGCCATTTCTGACCTTAAGTCTCTGGTTAGGACCCGGAAAGAAATGTGTATACAACAGAAATCCAAGGAAATAATAATAATAATAATAATAATATACCCATAGACATAACAAGGTAGCGATATATGAGCACTTGAAGATATGCAAGAAGCACAAAATCAAAACCACTGAGAGATGGTATGAGCACCAACCACAGTTAGGCAAAATAACGATGTAACTATCCACTGGGACATGCCAAACTGACAGGGAAATAAAAGCCAATAGACCTGATATTATCATAAAAGACAAGAAATTCAGGAAGTGTACCATCTAAGAGAAACATCTCCATGAAAATTATCAAGAAATTGTCCAAATACAAAGTACCGGGAGATCGAGATTAACAGGATTTGGGGGGAATGAAAACTGAGACTGTATCAATAGTAATCGGGGCTGTGGGGCTCGTGAGAAAAACAGTTGACAATTTTACAGTGTCCCAGGTAACATCAACATACAAGAAGATCCCCCTACTAGGAACATCCCTTATACGAAGAAAAGTGCTATCAATTAAATGACAGATTCTCTTATAGGGAATAAGGAGCATAGTTCGGGCTCAGCCCTACAGGATAAAAAGCAGGAAACATTATATAATAATAATATTAATAATGATATTAATAACAGTAGTAGTAGTAGTAATAGTAATAGTAATAATAATAATAATAACTAAAAAATGTGTGAAAATGACATAGGACTAAGGACCATAGTTTAGCTCTACAGGGCTAACTAGGAATTATCAAGCACATATACTAAAATATTGTGTCAGCCCAAAATGCAGATTCTGTGATGAATATCCAGAAACGATTGATCATCTTGTATAAGGTTGCACGGTGTTGGCTCCCACTGAATATAAAACCCGACATGACAGAGTGGGCCAATATCTGCACTGGAAAATCTGCAACTTCTACGGGAAGAAAACTGAAAGAAACTGGTATGAACACCACCCAGACCCGGTTACGGAGATAAGACCTGTTACAATTCTATGGGACTACACAATACACACTGACAGAACAATCAAGGCCATCGCCCGGATATTGTTATTAAAGACCACAAACAAAAACGGTGCCTCCTTATTGATATGGCAGTCCCTGCTGACTGCAATGTATCTTTGAAGATATTCAAAAAGCTGTCAAAATACAAGGACCTTGAAATAGAAATCTCGAAAATGTGGCATATGGGAACATCAACAATCCCTGTTGTAGTTGGAGCCCTAGGACTGGTTGGAAAAAGATTTCAGTAGACTAATTGAAGGATTCCTGGAAGTCCATGCCTCAAGGAGATACAAAAATTGTTCTGACAAGTACAGCCCACACTTTACGAAGGGCTTTATCTATGTAATGTTTTTTTTTTTTGTCAGTGGAAAGTGTCATGACGCCATTTTTAACCTTAGGTCACTGGGTGGGACCCGGAAAGAAATGTGTAAACGCCAGAAATCAAAGAAAATAATAATAATAATAATAATAATAATAATAATAATAATACTCAGTACTCACACCCAGTGAGTACAAAAAAGCGTCATACAGAGTAGATCAATATTTGCGTTGAATTATTTGTCATAAGTACAGCATAAAAACAGCTGCAAACTGGTATGAACATCATCCTGAATCTGTAGTTGAGGGAGAAGATGTTAACATACTCTGGGATTTTTATATCAACACAGATCGAACGATGCAAGCAAATCGTCCAGACATCAAAAACAGAAAGGAAAATTGTCTTTCTTGCCTTTCTTTCTGTTGTGGCGACCTACCTACAAATGGACTCTTCCACACCTATATAATATGGCTACCAACTCTGAGTAGAGAAAGACCGAGTGAGAATCACTGAGTGAGGACACCAGTGAGAGAAAGTACTCTCCAGTCCACATTTACCTTTTGTACTACGTTTCCTAGAATATACTATTTAACCTTATACCCGAGTCCGTGTTATCTTTCTATCGTTCTACACCATAACACTTTCCTACTTATCTTATCTATCTTTATTACTTATCTATCTTTCCTATCTATCTTTCTTTCCCACCTATCTATCTATCTATCTATCTATCTATCTATCTAAAGTTCTGAATTAGAAGCTGATGCTTGTTTATGAACTTGTGTTAGTTACCAAGTGTATATTTTTACATTGGTCATTAGATTTTTTTTTTAAATAGGATTTTTTTCTTTATTTAACTTGTAACTTATATCTTTTAACAAAATAAAAATATTACGGATCACAAAATGTTTGGTTCTGTGTCCAATACATTGAAACTATTGATCACTTTATCCCAGGACCCAATATTTACAAAAACCGTCGTGTCAGGATAGGTTAGTATCTAAACTGGAATTGTCATCACTACGGGATAAAACAGCCGTAAACTGTTAATAAAAATCATCCCGAATCTGTAGTCAAAGGAGCATATGTTACCATCTTCTGGGATTTTCTATTGACACAGATCGAACAATAAAAGAAAATCACCCAGACATTATTATCAAAGATACGAAAGAAAAAGTCTGTATCCTGAAGGACAAGGGGCGAATAACATCTCTGTGAAGGTTTTTGAAAAACTAAGCAAATGCAAAGACCTGGAGATTGAAATAGAAAAGATTTGGTACATGAAAAACAAACTAAAACAGTTCTTGTTGTGGTTGGAGCTTTGGGTCTGATGAAGAAAGGAACTCAAAAAGAAATCAACAAAATCCATGGTTCACCAAACCTCCAGGAAAAAATAGTTCTAACAATCCAGCGAAGAGCTTTGTCCTTTATATTTATTAATAGATATATTTTGTTTAACTACAGTATTTTTCGGCTTACAAAACGCTGCAGCTTGGAAGACGCACCCTAAAATTGGAAAGAAATTTTTAAGAAAAGAAAACATCATTCTCACACAACACATTCACCATACATCCCTCATATACTGGCGCCACGTATTGTTTACATTAATCACTTGTCCGATTTTGTTTGTATGGCAATGGCATACTAGTCAAGTACAGAAAGGCTCTCGCTGCTGCTATTAAACAGAGCATGTTTAAGCTTATGGCTCAGCTCCAGGAAGGTTTATAATCTTGGCGATACTTGTAACAGCTAAGTACTGAGATTGCATCATATAAAAGGCTGAATTAGATAGCTAACATTATAGTGTAATGACTCAATATATAAGTCCACGTTCCTATCGGTCAAGCCAATTAGGCGACTGTCCAAGGTTACTTGAGTCTGGGCGTTGCAATACATTCGTCTTGGAAGAAGCACATGTATTTTTCAGGGTATTTTTTAGGAAAAAGTGCGTCTTGTGTGCCGGAAAATATGTTAAGTGAAAGCAACAAAAGCCTTTCCCTCACTCTAGGTAATTGGTTAAATCCTGACATGTGATGATGAAACTAATGCAAGTCAATTTTTTTTTTATATATTTATAATAATATCGTTTGTGCAAATATAATGCTGCCTGGCTAATTAGAAGTGACTGCTTGAGATAAAATTATAGTCTACATTGCCAATAAAATGACGGGGCATATCAGTTACGTGTATTTTTTAATCCTTTCTCCCCGAGTAAGGCGATAAGGCCACTAAGAATCAAGGGGGTTGCTAAGAGTGAAAGGAGCTCAAAAAATGAGAATACGAATCAAAAAATGGACAGAAGATAACGATTGACGTTGCATTTACATTTTTAAAGATATTAGTCGACTGGAAATGAAGAAGCTATAAAAAAGCGTCAGAAGAGAGAAAAGATACTATTAAAATAGAATTTACGGTTGCATCTAGCTATTTGAACATTAAAACGATGAGACCTAATTGCTAATCTAGTAGCACGTTTAAATTCCTGAAATCGAGGCACAGAAGAGGAAAGCTCATCAAAACAATTACTATAAAACTATTCATAGAAATGTCACACTACGGCGGTTGGAATGTGACTGAAGACAAGATGCCAGATCAGGGTTCGAATTCCAATCGAGTTCGTTACATTAACTTAAGCTTAAACACTCTTGGGAAACGTATGAGTCGATCTTTTGATCTGCCACTATGGTTTAAATAGTGTGCTAAATTGGGCTCTTTAGGAACCAGGGTAGAAGCAGGACACCTCTGAATTAAAACCCTAGGGAGGGTCGTTTGGAGATCTTGCGCCACGCTATACACAACAGTTCCTTCTATTCGAGTCTTCCAAAAACTGTGATTGGTTCTGCACGAGCCTTCACCATTATAAACAAATAGTATATGCGGATAGTCTAACTTTTCAGTTCAAAAAGAACTGGACAACAGAAACAACAGGAGAAGTGAGTATATATATATATATATATATATATATATATATATATATATATATATATATATAGTAGGATTGATGTGAGTTTGTGACCCTGGATTTCACTCTTTTGCAATCGTCTGAGTTTATCTGACGATCGCAAAGCGTGAAACCAGGGTCAATCAACTAAATCTGTTAGCTCTATCTCTGATATTGAGCGCTTTTCAATAAGTACCGCGCATATAATATATATATATATATATATATATATATATATATATATATATATATATATATATATATAGTGTATTTGGGCAACCATCCCCATTTTATACATGTTTCGTTAAATACTACTGACAAGATACTACGATTAAGCTTTTTATTTAATGTTTCTTGTGTTCGTACAGGTGTTTTTTTTCTGGACTCATATTTTGTAAAAAAAAAAAACGTTCTGCATATCCGAGCGATTTCGATTATTCTTTCAGCCATTATGACGGGCGATTTTTATTTTTTTTATTTTTAAATGAATGTCTGGGTTTTTCATGTAAATTTAATTTACTCTATATAAAAAGCAAGCTAGCATTGCCAAAGTACTTCAG
Source organism: Acanthosepion pharaonis (assembly GCA_903632075.3). NCBI lineage: Eukaryota > Metazoa > Mollusca > Cephalopoda > Sepiida > Sepiidae > Acanthosepion > Acanthosepion pharaonis. The sequence goes on along the minus strand of CAHIKZ030000511.1, from coordinate 414,888 downwards.
CTCTAGTAGAAATCATTACTGTATATAAAAATCAACCTAGCAGTACATTCCAAAAGTACTTTAACTCCATTAGAAAACATTACTGTATATAAAATCAAGCTAACAGTACATTACAAAAGTACTTCGTTTTCTGTAGAAACCACCAGTTCAGTTATGTGCTATGCGTGATACACACTTAGGCGATCATGTATCTTTCGATACATGACTGATTTTTTTTTCGCAGTAGGTTGCCATTTCTTTCTGCGGTAGACCAGTTGCCATCCAAGGCCTGTCCATTTACCCGTAGCTGGAATTCGAACTCGGCTCTCCGATTTCTCAATCCGAACCGCTATCCATTACTCCACCGTACCTACGTGGAAGACGCTCCCGTTTTCTGCTATATTTTCTGATACAAAATAAAATTGCTGAAATCATGAAGAATATTTTCACTCTCGTGATTTCTTTCTCCATTTTCAGTTGTAATGCTCGCTTGCTTTTTATATACAGTGGGGTAGAAAATAATACTGTATATAAAAAGCAAGCTAGCTGTACAACTGAAAATAGAGCAAGAAATCACGACAGTGAAAATATTCTTCATGATTTCAGCAAAATTGGCATCAGAAAATATAGCAGAAAACTTTTTATAAAAGGCCAGACATCACTACGTTTGGACATAAACGAAGACATAGTTTCACCATTGGGATATGACATACTAAGAGAAAAAAAAAACATCAGTATTAATCAGAACAATGGAATGTTGTAGCAAAGGATAATTTGGTCTGAGATTTCTATAAAAAATCAGAAAGTGCCCAACATAAAGGAACCATTTTTAAGTTGGAGAATAGTGGATAACTTCACAAGCAATGTAAAAAAAAAAAATGTCCTGTTGACATCAATAATTTTCTAAAATTTTTCTAACAAGAAAAAGTCTTAAACATGAATTTTATATTGATCTTTTTTTTATAATCCAAAATTCTTGATGCTGCTATCAAAAGGTTTAGTTAAAGTGAACTCAGTATGAGACCTGATCAAAAAACCAAGTTTTTTATCCTTTCATATTTTTCGCCATTTTTCTTTTCTTTCATATTTTTCTCCATTTTTCTTTTCTTTCGTATTTTTTTACATCGTTGCATTTTTTTTATACTTGGCCTCATTTTTTTTTTTAAACTTGTTTCATATTTACTGATGTTATAGAGTTTTCTATATTACTAATCTTGCTATCTCTATATCTCTCGTACCTCTCGCTATCTACCCCATTCATTCTTCCACTCGCACTCTCTTCCGCTCTCTATATATACTTCATTTCACTCTGCTCTCCCTCTCTCTCTCTCGCTCTCTCTCTCTGTATATATATATATATATATATATATATATATATTCCTTTGTTTCCACTCTCTCTGACCTCAGTATATCCTCTGTATTCCTGCACTTTCTATCCTGTTCATTTCCCTATATTTTTTTCCGCTAGCACCCTCCTTCTCTCTCGACTCTCCCATTCTTTTCACTCTGTTTATACCTTCCCTTCGAGTCTTCTCTCTCCCCCTTTCTCTCTATCTGTCCCTCTCTCTGTCCACTCTGTATCCTGTACTCTGTCTGTCCTCTTCCTCTCCTTCATTCATTCTTCTACTCGTTCTCTTTCCTCCCTTTCCGCCTCTCTCCCTCTCTCTTCCCCCCTCTCTCTCTCTCTCTCTCTCTCTGTCCTTTATATTCCTGTACTCTCTGCCCTTTTGACTACTGAACTCTCACTGTCCTCTTCGTCACTCTCTGCCCTCTCTATTCCTCTCCGCTCTCTCTCTCTCTCTCTCTCTCTCTCTCTCTCTTTCTTCCATTTTATCATTGTCGTATCGCCCTCATTTTATCTTCTTTTCTTTGTTCTCTCTCGGTCTTTTTCTCTCTGTTTTCTCTCTCCTTTTTCACTATCTATCTCTTTTCTCTCTCTCTCTCTCTCGCTATATATATATATATATATATATATATATATATATATATATATATATATATATCGTAAAATTTGTTCAGCGAATGGAAGAACGAATAAAGGAGATAGCGAGAGGAAGAGAACAGAGTAAGTACAGAAATAGAAGACAGAAGAATGGGGATGTAGAGTGACGAAGAGGACAATGAGAGTCCAGTAGTCAAAAGGTCAAAGAGTATATATATATATATATATATATATATATATATATATATATATATATATATATATATATATAATAAAAAAAGGTTTAAACACTAATATTCCATGGTCATAATTTATTCCATTGGGATCGTAAATATATATAGTAAAATTTGTCCACATGAATGTGAGTTTCGCGTAATTATAACCACCCATCAGAAGGCTTAAGAGTAGATTATTATTATTATTTCGATTTTTGCTCTGGTCACACTACCTACCAAGTCTACGGGAAGACCTAAGACAGGTAGTGGTGTGTTGTTATGGCAATATTTCATGATTTGTTTTTGTAACTCCCATAACATCATTAGTGTGTAAGCTGTACTTCTCAAAACATTTTTTTGTATTTCTCTATAGCTGGGATTTTCAGGGATTTTTTCAGTTCGTTGTTGTGTTCCTTTTTTATCATTCCAAGCGCACCTACTATAACTGGCACTATTCTTGTTTTCAATTTCTATATTTTTTCTATTTCGATTTCCAGGTCTTTATGCTTCGATATTTGTTTATCAAATTCCTTACTTGCATGGTACAGTCTGCTGTGCAAGCCATATCAATGAGTAGGCAAGTATTTTTTTTTTCTTTTCGGTTTTCAACAGTTTTGTCCGGCCTATTTTCCTCAATCTTCCTGTCTGTAAAGATGGTGTAATCCCATAGAATTGTGATATCTTCTATTTCTGTAACCGGTGATGTTCATACCAGTGTTTGTTTACGTCTTTTCCAAAGAGTTTGCACATTGTTCAGTGTAAATATTGCACCACTCTCCTATGATTTTTATTATATTCATTTGGCGCAAGTACAGACCATAATGAGGTTAGATGATATATGGTTTTGTTATATTTGACACGGAACCTGCATTTTGGATCTACCATTATTATTATTATTATTATTATCATAAGCTCCTTTTCGGTTCTTCAATGTTTTGACTGGGTGATGATGGTCATATATCAACTACTACACGCAGCTTAACGATACAAGTGGTTCTTTCCATGCAAGATTGAGAACGCAAAAACAGCCCTTCTCAGGCTCACCCCCATTCAGATTGTTAACCTTTCCATTTGAGGCGTGCCTCATTACCCCCGATTGTTGTTACTAATACTGATTTTCAGGTAGGCTGACTTTAAACTAAAACTGCTCCAATTGAACGCCGAAAATTCCCAGTAATGAAATACCCGGTCGAAGACAGGTTAAACTGGAGTATATATATATATATATATATATATATATATATATATATATATATATATATATATATATATATATATATATATATTATAAATTTTGATTTAAAATATGTTTTTTTTTTTTTCGCTTAATCAATTAATTTATAATATTAATGCTCTGTAAATTTACATTGAGCACTATTTTGTAAAAATAAAATATCTATAAGAACACCGGATTATATATCTTACTGTTATATATATATATATATATATATATATATATATATATATATATATATATATATATATATATATATATATATATATATATATTAATAGTGCAAAATAATGACGTAATAATGTCGTTTTTTGACGTTAAAAATACGTCAAAAAACGACATTATTATTTATTATTTTTGCATAATATATATATATATATATATATATATATATATATATATATATATATATATATATATATATATATATATATATATATATATATATATATAGTTTTATATATATATATATATATATATATATATATATATATATATATATATATATATATATATATATATATATATATGCAGAATATTATGAATATTTCAGATTGAAAGTCAGCTAATATGGCCTTATTTGTCCAGCTTTTCGAATATTTCTGAAGAAGTTGTGTCGGGACAGTTTCCTCCTTGATTTGTTCTTATTTTGTCTCCTCCTCCTTTCCTCTCCACACGTCACTTTCTTCTGTCTCATTTCCATACGTTTTTTTTTTCTCTTTTTTTTTCTTTCTTTTTTCTTTCTCATACGGATATTGCCACGGAAACTCAGCCTCTATCGTTAAATATACTACGCTTTATTATAGCTGTCTGCTATTCGATCTTTATTGTCTGTATTTGAGTTTTCAAGCTGAAGACGCGTTTGATAGGATTTTCTTCGAATTTCACACAAAGCTATAGCTTTCAAATGTCTACAACGGACATTTTTCTCGATTTTGGAAATGTCGTTTCTTTATTGAGTTATTGACTTTTGACTCGTGTTCTTCAATATTTTTTTTTTTAAAGTGGGCAGGCGAGGTAGGTGATCTAAATGCTATGCAATATGTTTTCATAGTATTATGAATGCATTAGCGGTATTTTGCTTTCTTTATTCGATATTTCTTGTTTCTCCCCCCCCCTCCAACACTGATGTTTTGTTTATTGCACTAAATTCCATCTCTTCCTCGTTTTCGTTTAATCTATACTATTTCCTTACCTTTTGCTAATACGCCCCCCTTTTGCTAATACGCCCCCCTTTTGCTAATACCCCCCTCCATTCCATTTCTCCCGCTCTCATCTTTCTGTCTGCCTTTTCTTACTATTTGTTTCATTCTCTTTTCTATTTTCTTCATTCTCTTTCTCTTCCACTTTCCCCAGTTTTGTTCTCCCCTTTCTTCTTTATGTCTTTCTTGTCAGTTTGCTTTATATCTTTCTCTTTCCATTTTCTTTTTACCTCTTTCTCTTTGTTAGTAATGTTTATCGCCTTTTTCGTTTTTTTTTTCCTTTTTCATAGTTATTCACTTTCTTTCTTTTCTTTCTTTGTTTCTTTCCACCCTGTTATTTGCTTTAGTTTCATATATTCTTTCTTATTCACCTTCTTTCTTCTTCTGATATTCATTTTTCCAATTCATCCTTCCTTGTTTGCTTTGTAAACGACATTTACATAATATATATATATATATATATATATATATATATATATATATATATATATATATATTTATTACAGACATTTTTTATGTTTAACGTTGTTATTTATAGATACAAGTATTTAAGCAAATGCTCTGTTTATGATAAACAGTATTAAATAACATTTACCGGCCTGAATGTCCGAGAAATTTTCATAGAAAATATTCGTTCTTTGACAGGAATATTCTATGAAATTTCTCGGACAGGCAAACCTTTATTTGTTTATTTATAAACAAAGCATTTGCTTAAATACTTGTATCTATAAAAAATAACGTTAAATATAAAAAAAATGTCCATAATAAATAAATTATATATTTCTTAATATATATATATATATATATATATATATATATATATATATTATATATATATATATATATATATATATATATATATTATGAAATGGACAAAGACTGACAATTATTTTTAAGACATTTTTATGTTTATACATTCTTTTCTTATAGATACAAATATTTAAGTAAATGCTCTGTTTATAATAAACAGTATTAACAACATTTACCGACCTGAATGTCCGAGAAATTTTCATATAAAATATGCGTCCTCCGACAGGAATCAAACCTGTATCCTATACGGAACCGTCATATAGCCTGACGTGCTTTACCAATTTAGCCACAGAGGAGCGTTTCGGCTAGCAAGGTCGATTTTACTGTTTTTAAACTACAATTCTCCATGATTTTCTCTCGTACATTCATATCTGAATAAATTACATTAACTCCGAACCTGTATATGAATGTTATGATCCCTGTTTATAAATTCCATTTGCATAAGGTCTTTTTTTTATTTTTTTACAAGCTTTATTAAATTTGTTTGCGAAGATGAATTCTCGCCATTTAAATCATTAACTTCTATATCTGTTTTTTGTATGAATGATTCATGTAATGTAAATTGAACTGCACCACATACTTGATATTAAAATAACTGATCCGACGTGCAACTTTCGGATAATAACTGTGATATTCCTCTAATTATTGAACAATTTAGTTCATGCCATATTGACTGAAAAACCTACCAGTACAAAAGAATTCTCTTATTACCATATTAGGACAAAAACGCACAATCTTAAAATTTAAAAATTCAACCTCAGCGTTGCGACCGCACGCTCCAAAATTTCTTACAATTAACAATAACACATTTCTGAAAACATATTTCGGATTACATCTATTCTTTCGTTGTCCTGTTATTACCGGGATGTAAAAAACAAATCTATTTCCATACCTGATGATGTCTGTATGCAGAGATGAAACCTTGTCAAAAAAAAAAAAAAAAAAAGACCTTATGCAACTGGAATTTATAAACAGGGATCATATCATTCATCTACAGGTTCGGGGTTAATGTAATTTATTAAATTTGTTTGCCAAGATGGATTCTTGCCATTTATATCATTAACTTCAATATCTTTTTTTTGTATGATTGATTCATGTAATGTAAATTGAACTGCACCACATACTAGTCAGTGGTAAGACAAGTTTGCTAACCATCACACCACGTCAAAGTACCCAAAGGGATTTTCTAAGCGTTAGATGTGGCACAAGGCCGAAATTATGAAGCACCCAGTTACTACTCAGTTGTTACTGATATAACGAGACCAACTTTCTAACCATTAAACCACATCGATGTGCCCGAAGAAAATTTCTAAACGTAGCTAAAAGCATCGGACACCCAGTGAGGATCGAACTCACTACTCAGTCGTAATTGATCTACTGAGACAAGCTTGGTAACCATTGCACCACATCGAAATGCCCTGAAGTCTTGATTAGCATTTCTTTCGTGGTGTATAAATATGAGATCTTAGAATAATTCTAATAGATTCACCGAACATCTGGCTTTGGTAAGGGTTTCGACGCGAAACTCTAAAGTCGATCAATCAGTTAAGTCAATTGAGCGTTTGTTGATATTTTGAATTTTTTAATCTATCTATATATATGTGTATAACTTATGTGTATGTAGTAATAAATATATGGTGGAAATTTAGTCTTGCTACTCTATCGTTTGTCTTTTTTGGTTTTTTGGTTTTTTAAAAAGATGATGGCCACTGTGTACAACGTACAAAAGACACTTGACGTAGAGAGTTTCAGCGGCACAGTTTATGTAGATATGAGAGGAAGATAACAATTAACTCTAGACTTGAACAGGTTAACATTTTAACTACCGGGGAAGAATCTTTTTGGTAGTCGGTTGCACAAAGTAGTTGTTCGTGGGTAGAAGTATGTGACTCTTCTGTGAAGCAAGTTTGACCATCCCTGCTCTGTAAAACTGTACAATCTCTTCAGGCCAGCCATTTAAACTGTAACCCGATTCATTCATTACCAACGCTATTCTTTCTTTTATTTTTTTATTTTTTTTTTTTTTGTACCCTAATTTTATCGCTAACTGGTGAATATGTCGGCTAAGCTCCATACTTATCAAGTTCAAAATACCCCAGTGGCACGCGATTCTTACATTGGAAAGATATTACACTCACAATAAAGAGACGTGCTATATAATTTTACGTTTTCTTTCATTTTCTCTTTCTTTTTTTTTTTTTCCAGTAATTCTAGTTTCATTATGAATGATAGAAGGACCCTTAAGTCTACAGAATTTCAATTTGCGTGATAAAAGAGATTTTCAGGCGACAGACACGGATATTACTATCATTACTGTTCTCGCTGTTTTTGGTTTCTTCTTATTTCTACCATTAGGAATTGTATTACATCATTGACTCGTGTACTACTAGTTGTTACTAACACATTTTCAAATTGCAGAATAAGAAACAACGGTATCTTTGTCTTTATTATCGTTGGTAGGAGTAATATTTAAGGCATTTCCGTGTTTATATAAAACGTTTGGTAATTCTTACTTAGTAAAACTGTGAAAGAGCTTTATCTCTTCAATTTGTCAGCACTTTTCTTAATATCCTCGGATTCCTAAGCATTACTGCGGCTCGGACAGCAGCTTTCCATCTGGGAATCAATAATTCATCCAATCTCCTTTATATATATATATATATATATATATATATATATATATATATATATATATATATATATATATATTATACGGTTCCAGATTTCTCAGTTCCCAAGTGGTGTTTTCGTATTTTTCCGTTTTTGAATTTTCTTCTTTTTTCTTTAATTCATCTTCAACGTGGAACACCCATGTCTACGATCTTGCAAGTCTTACTTTCATTGTTGACGACTCTTAGATCTTTCCAGTTTGCTGTCTTTCCAAACTCTTCTTTATTATTGGCCTTGATTTTTTGTTCTAGCCTACAGTTATGAAAAATTTCGTTTTTCTTTTCAGATGCCCTCAGCGTAAAGATAATTTCTTTACTGTTCGCGCTATAGTTTATGCCTTTAAAATTCTACGATGGATGTTCCTGTACCTTTCAGGTCTACAGAGAATTTATCATACTTTCATATTACTGCCCTTACATCTATTCACAAAGCTCATTGGACAAGTTGCTCACTATCCAAACTTTCCTCAATCCCTCCTGTGAGTATTCAATTTTCTAAGCTTTCCTTCCTCATAATTTTTCTCAGAAATTCCAATTGTTTTTTTTTTCCTTATTTTAATTATGATGGACTTTCTAGTTCCCATTTTCTTGAGAGCTTCTTCGTTGCTTCGCAAACCAACCAACCTGTCACCGGCTGGTATGCCACTAGCGTTTATCACTGGTGGCCCGCTGTCGAACCACCGGTATGTCCCTCTCGGCAATATTACCACTGGCTAGAGGCCCACCAGAGTACCGCTGGCGTTGCCATCGGCAGCCCGCCAGCGGACCACTAGCGGCTTGCGTGAAGGGTTGTTTCTTCGTCTGCTAAGACTATCTAGTTTTTCCCTGCGATACAGGAAATTAGAGATGACAGTAGTTCATCACTCTTTCCTGTTTCTAACGAAATTTTCCGATATCTTAATATTTTGCTTAATTTCTTTAAGACATATTTCGCCATTCCGACGCGCTTTCGGATTTCTATATCCCTCTATCCATCTTCTGTTACTACACCATATAGATTAGGGGTTCTCATCCGGGGCCCACATGGGCCCTAGGGGTCCATGGAATATATCTGCGGGTCCACAGGCAAATATAATTCAGGGTCCACAATGTTATTTCGGTGGTCAATGAAGAAAGCCAACTCAGAATGGGTTTTATTATTAAAATAAAGCAGAGCTCTACGTTATTACATTTCCAACATCTTGTTGCATCGGGATTTAGTCGTGTTTCTCAACTGTTATCAAAAGTTCACAATAGACATTGTGAAAATAGGTGATCTTCGACTATCATAATCATTGATGGAACCGGATATAAAGAAAAGCTCGCTGACTAGCATCAACTACAGGAATCTCATTGAATAAATATGTCTTGTTTTTTTTTTCTAATCATACCCTTAACTTAAATTGTTTATTAAAATTTTTAACCAGTGTACATAAATAAATGCTGCAGTGAATTCAATTGCCTGAAGAGCTTTGCTCCTCATGGCCTCGAACATTTAAGAAACATTGTAATATTGTAATACAAGATATTGGTCAATAAAAATTATTATTACTATAATTATCATTATTATTATTATTATTGTAGAATAATTTATTTGCATTAAATTAGTTTTCATTTAAAAGTAAAGCTTAATTATATATTTCTTTGATTATTAAAAAGTCAAAATTTTTATTAGTAAAAAATAAAATTTGGTTGTCTTATTTCAAATAGCTATTAAGGGGACGATCAAGAAAAAAAGAATTGAAAAGGGGTTCATGGATAAAAAAAGGGGGGTTGAAAACCACTGATCTAGATAGTTAAATTTCTGTCCCTGTTTGATTCTCATGTCTCCAGTTCGTTTCTCAGGCCTCTGGCAGTTTCTCATGCTAACGACTATGTATGATGTTTTCTTATAGTTAGTCTTTTCTTCTCGCTTTCCTTTGCTGCTTTCCGTTGATCTTTTTGTAGTTTTCCTTTTGAATCCGTCATTGCCACAATATAATCATCAGTTTCGCAGCGACGCAGGTTCGATTTTTGCTGAATGCTTTTCTTTAATAAGATTTCTCGAATATTCAGGCCGGTAGGTGAAAATAAATAAATATACTGTTTAATAAATAAACGGAACACCTACCCAAATACGTGTCTCCACTAAAAATAAGGTTTAAAGTGATACAATATAACCCATTTGTCTTATGTCACTCGGATAATAGCTGTCGATAGTGAATCCTTGAATTTCTTCTAGTTTTCTTAAAATCTCCTTGTGTTGATTAAATAAACCCGATGAGAAAACACAGAATCCTTATAGTCTTCGTTCAATTTGGGAATATTTGCTTAACGCGTCCGTCCTTGGTATGGCGATAAACTATATCCTCGCCACGGGTATGACGATAAGAAGATAAAATCGGTAAGAAGATAAACCACTTCCGTGTCCTGGGTAAGACGATAAACTACATATGCGTCTGGGTATGACGATAAGCTACGTCCGCGTCTTGGGTATGTCGATAAACTACCTCCGCGTCCTGGATTTGACAATAAACTACATCAGCGTCCTGGGTAAGAAAATAAACTACAAGCCTCCGGGGTGGTAGCACCTGTTAGGGTCCCAGCTATGGGCAAATAGTTAACACCCAAACTTGGCTCAAAATACTATGAAAATGTAAAAATAGGTTTTAATACTAGAAATACTCTGTAAAAAAAATTAGTACCAGCAATAATTTTTGGAAAGAAAAATTATTATCAGCAATACTTAAATAAATTACCAGGAATAGAAACAGCTATACATTTTTTTAAAATATTACCAGCTATACATTTTTTGAAGAAAACATATTCCCAGAAATAGATTTTTGAAGAAAAACATATTACCAGCAATACATTTTTGGAAAAAAAAATTTACCAGTAATAAAAATTTTCTTAAGTAAATAAGCCATTGAGGTTGATATGCCGTAAAACAAAACAAACGAAACCAAACTTAACGTGTTATCTAGCCGCATGCAGACGGTTTCTTCTCAGTAAATGTTACGAAACATTCTAATATTTTCCCATATAAACCGACTTTACCTAGCAGTTGAAGAAGAATTTTCTTTTGTATTTCTACTGTTAGAAATAACGTCAATATTGCTGATCTGTTTATCTCTGTTATTAGATTTTTACTGTTTTTATTTCTAATTTCTCTTTTCCTTTCTTAAGTGTTTCTTTTTTTTATATTTTTCCTTCAGTTAGTTCTTTTTTTTATTGAATCGCATTCACGTACCACAAGCTATTTTTAGCGGCCATCTAGTAGTTCATTTCAATCAACTGACAACTGTCTTCCCTTTGTAGTCAATAAGGTTCATGCTCACACCGGACCTTAAGTATATATGGACAAACGCTACAGACGCTGAAAAAAATAGTCAGCTCCCTACATCGTACTAGAAAATATTTGTCTCTTGCTATTGTGCTCCGCTTTTACAAGAGCCAGATCAGATCAAAAATGGAGTATTTCTGCCACATCTGCACCAGGCCTATCCAATTCTAACTCGACTAGATAGAAAAAGCTTTTACGCAACCTTGTGCGTCATACATTATTATCCACCTACAACCTCTTTCCCACGAACGCAACTACTCTATCGTTATGTTCAGGCGAACTTATTTCCGTCAGTTCAGACCTTCACAAATTCAGGCAGCTAGCCTAGAATTGCTGCATTGTTGAACATGTTCCCGAGATTATGCTTACTTGATCATTAAACCCCTTAATCACTTCATGTCGAAGGTCAAACGTTATTTATTGTACATATTTACATAATATGTGCCCCTAGCTTCCTCCGTGTACGCGCTTACACGATCCCCATTTTTTAAATCTGTACATTGGGTAGATCTTGGGCCTTGTAGTGGGTGAACAACACTAACAAAAAATCACTAACGCATAGAATTTCTCGATATCAAACTACATTTCTATGCCATTGCTAGAGTTTCTTCTGATATACCTTCTTCGAGCAGCAAAATAATTTCAGTAATTTAACTATCTGGGTAGCTATTGTAACCTAGAGAAGGTTACTGAATAGAATAATCAAACGAAGGTTGGTAATGGACGATAATACTTAGGACAAGAACAACACACATAAGATTCGCCAGTGGCGCGTAGAAGTAGTCAACTGCTAGAAGTGAGTCAAATGAATTCCATAATGAATCTTCAATTGCAGGATATTTACCAACCGCCCCACGCGGTCAGATGTAGCACAAGACCGAATTAAAGATGTGAGGTATCCGAGCCCGTAGGCTCGGCCAAAAATTCCCCTAGACCCAGTATAAAAAGGAGTCAGGTAGCTGTTTCCCGAGCCGAGATTTAGCCCTTCGACATATGCTCGTCTGGGGATCTTCTCTGTCCAGAGGCAGAGAGTTTGACCAGCACAGCTGGAGACGAAGTTTCAACTGAAGGATATTTGCCAACCGCCCCACGCAGTCAGATGTGGCACAAGGCCGAATTTAACGTGGGGTATCCGAGCCCGTAGGCTCGGGAAAAAATTCCCAGTAGAACCCGTAAAAAAACGGGGTCGGGTAGCTCTCTACCCGAAGGCAGAGAGTTCGACTAGCACAGCTGGAGACGAATCTCCGACTGAAGACCAACATACAGTATTTACTACTGTATTTATGGGAATAGGGACATACCTGCTATCGTCCGTAGGTATGCAACACCAGTAGCGTAGTAATGTGAAGATTCGACTTGGTTTTTCGAGCAATTTTTTTATCGACTGAGCAGCATCTGCCCCACGCTATTCAATCTCATTCTGTGCTGAGGAAGAGGCGAGATATTCCAAGGAGAAGTCTCGGATATCGCCGTGTCGAAATATCCCCTTGGGGAGAAAAAAAAAGAGGTCTGTTGATTCCAATAAACAGGGTTCTTTATTCAAGGGTTAGTTCACTTGAAAGGGGTAGACAATTGGGACAATATTGCTGTTACTTCTGTCGCACAAACTAGGTCTTCCTTTTAGCTAGTCTCCTTATGTCACTGTCTAACCATCACGTCTTACTCTGTTATTGGCCTCGCCATCTTGAACGTGGCCTCGCCATCTTGAACGTGGCCTCGCCATATAAGCTCGTGGCCGAAATTAATTTCTAAATATTAACCTAAGATAATTAATTATATTAAACCTAAGTTTAACGCCACTTATGCAAATTACAAATTGAAGATCCCAAAATAAGGCAAGTGTAACAATTTAAATATCTAGGAAGTGCTTTAACAGATGGAAAGTTCAATAGCGAAATCCGAAGGCGCATTGGGATAGCGAAAATGCCTTCCAAAAGCTAAGCAAAGTATTAAGAAATATGAAGATTTCGTTAGAAACGAAGAAAATAGTACTGAACTGTTGTATAATATCGGTCCTCCTATATGGCGGTGAATGCTGGAAAATCTTCGCACAGATGAAGAAAAGACTTGAGGCAAAAGAAATTCGATTCTACAGAAATGTCATGGATCGAACACATGAGCAATGACGATGTTTTAGAAAAAATAGCGACAAAACGGACACTTATACTGAACAACAGAAAGAGGCAGTTGAAATCTCTAAAGCACGTAATAAGGAAAGAGGGCTTGGAAAGAATGAAACTCACAGGATAAATTGAAGGCAAGAGGGACAGAGGAAGACATCAGATAATCTACCTAGCAAGCTTGTGTAAATGGATGGCAGAACGCGGATTAGGAGAGATAGTAAAAGGGCAAAAATTTACTAAGAGCTATTAAATATAGGAAATTGTGGAGAGCCATGATCGTCAACAACCTGAAGATGCATGGCACAGCGAAGAAGCTTGAGAAGAACTCTTACATGGAGATGGGATTTGTTTTTACCTCGGCACATGCAGTCATCTACACTATGTAAGCTATAGCAGGGACACTTCACCCGGTTAATTTGGCGGTATGCGATTAACTTTCTTTCTTTGTGGTCATCACTCATCTTATCTTTTTGGGGTTTTTTTTCTATCTTGCGAAAAAGAATAGATAACTGTATGTCTCCGTAAAAAATGCTTTCTCTTTTCTTTCACATCTTGTTTTTTGTTTCACTTATCGTCAAACCTCGCCTCCACACTCCCCCCAAAGAATAAAACAACACTGCTACGAAGTTTTCCGAGCTTTTTCCGGCTATTTGACACGGTGATAGCATTTGATGTGTGAAGAGTCGGTATATAGTAAAAATATGACAGCGACATCGACATTAACCTTTTAGCCTTCCACTACAACTTTTTATCAATCCCGATTCTTGTGCAAAAAGTGGATCAAAGAGCTTATCCAGCTTCATACATATTTTCAGAAAACCTCACCTTCTGATTGGTCACTTAATATTTAAATCATGTTCTCAACTACGTCGGAATAAAGTTCTTGACCTGGCTAAAAAAATAATTCCGGTCAAAATCTATCAATGCCTTTCGAGCCTGTCACGTGATGAGATTGATTATAAATACCAGACACGAATTCGTTCTTTCCTTTTTCTTGATTTCATTCACCTACGAAAAATGTAGCGTTAAAGAAACCGCGTTCCGATCCCAGTTCGGACGGACGCTATGAAAACATTCACACACACGCACACACACACGTACGAAACTTTCCAAACTATATTACAGATATATGAAACTTTTCAAACGTCATTACGAAGTTTACAAACTTAATGACAATTAACGAAAACTTAATTACAAATATTACGGAATATTCGCTCCTTCAACCTTTCTGGAGCTAAAAGTTTATTCAACATTTTCTCAGCTTTACAGAATTCATTCAACTCTCTCACAGGGAACATCTTCAGCGGTAAGTTCATTCAACTTTTTATGAGCTCAGATAAAAAAAAAAAAGGTTCCATTAGCAAAATCCTCAGTCAAAGGCACATAACGCCGTCAAAAATAGTAACCACTATGCTTGTACATCTTTATACAAGTATAAATATAGATCTCGTTGTTGTTATAAAACCGTTTTGTGTTCCTACTTGTTTCTCTTGTTGCTTTTGCGTTTGCTTACACATTCGTAAAATAAAAAACGTGCGGGTTGATTCAGGCCGTCAATACCGCCACTACCTTGATTCTTTTGCAATTATTTCAGATACTTGTCCTACTTTTATAGTAAGTGGGTTAATTTCTGAGTAGGATCAATAGTCAGGGAAGGCTCTATGTGATTTTAATCTTAAAGTTTTAGATTTAATTTATATTAAGTCCTTTCAGCCATCTCTCTTCATGCTGAAGGAGCAGCTGTTCGGTTTCAGTATTCAATCACTTACTCACCGCCGTAAGGTGGCTTCTATATGTTTTCTATAAATACTCTCTTGATAATTGTCGGGATGATCTCTTCGCTGTGGAACCTAGACATTTTGAATTTAAGCGCAGTACTAGAGTGGCGTTTAGATCTCATCAATTTACAGTTGATCTTGCTAGATATAGCCGTAAATTCTATGCTAACAGACTTCTCGCACTTCTTGTTTGTAGAGCTTCTTTCTGGTTTCATGCTTTCTAGGCAACTCTAATCTCCAAAAATTTAAATGCAATATCAATCGCTATCTACTGACCTCTTGATTACTCTTTTCTCTTCCCGGTCATTATTAATATTCCTGTTCCTAATTTTTCCATAATCAGTAACCAATTATTTCTTAGTGGCTTTACTGCCTTGCTTGGGGTGAAACAGATTAAAGATAAATAAATAACAATATTAATAACAATACTAAGTCAAGATTTTATTGGATTAAAAAAGCCCGCATCCTTGAGACCATGGAAAAAAAAGAAATTACCGTTGTGGAAAAAAGAAAATACTTCCTCATTGATACGGCTGTTCCTGGGGAATCAAGGTCTAAAACTCTGAAAAACTTAAAACATGCAGTGACCTCCAGATTGAAGTTATTGGACGTTCAGGCCTCTATTTTCCCAGTTATCAATGGGGCGTTGGGATCTATACTAAGTCCTACATTAGAGAAAATCTGAAAAAAAAGCCTCGTATCCAATCATCCAATCGCTTCAGAAGTCTGCGTTGCTTACCTTTGTAAATATTTTGCAAAAGATGCTATCTGTTTGAGATCGTACGACTTGATGGAGAACAGCCACGATGCAAGATCCCCGGTTGAAAACGAAAAACCGTGCGGCAGAAGAAAAAATGATAATAATAATAATTTTTAAAGCCCAAGAGCCACTCGATGTAGAGGTTACAGAGTAATAGGTACAGTTTATGCGGATATGTGGAAAAGACAACGATTAACCTTAGACTTGAACGTTTTAAGATTGTAGTGATTGGGGAATCATCCACTTGGGAGTCGATTCCACAAAGCAGCGGCCTAAAGAAGCTGCTCGAGTGGAACTTATATCTCACCATTAGACGAATGGTATGAGGATGGTTCGCTACAATGTGCGTGATATGGCGGATATTAGCCATGAAGGTTAGAACTGCTGGAACTAGGGAATGTTATTCGTCTGGACGCTTTCGATGGAAATAACGATATATGATTGTAGAGTGGGAAATAATTCATCATCCACAAGGACGACAGTGACTACTTTTGGCTCTTTCGAGACCGGTAAGTGGATTCTCGACCTTATCAGGCTCTTGTATAAGTAGAGGAGATCGAGGGGAGCCAGGTACTGGAGCGATGCAGAAAACCGACGAACCTTCCAGTATTTTTAGCGATGGATCGTATATACGAATTCCAATCGAGGTTTAAGTCTCAAGAGGTGCTCACCTGTTGATCGCGATTGGGGAAAATTCTTCGATCGCTGGGTAAAGTTGTAACGTCACCAGTTTGTTTCTCGTGGCATTGAATGTGACCAGCCAGTTTTTCCCCCGACTGAGCTGTTAAAGCTAAGTCAGATGAGAGATCAGCTGCCTGGTTATCTAGAGTTTTGAAAGTGTAACCCATTGTATCATCAGCATATTAATAATATCACAAACGTAAGAAAATATTTATGAATAGATCAGTTTCTTTTTCAACACAACTCAGGATTTGGCTTACACGCGTTGACTTAAAAACCTGACCATTACAATTTTTCCGACTCAGAAATATCAGTCGTAGTAAAACTCCAAGACGTCTCACAAGAATTCCCTGGCGAGTACTACTAAAAGATTAATTCAACAATTTGTGAAATATTGTTAGTACGATATGAAGGTCCATCCGACACTATCTTTCGATCCATCTTAAACGTAGTGTCCTATAGAATACTTTTCCTTCTTGACAAGACGTCAGTGCTTGTCGCATGCGCTCATAAGAATGGTAGCCTCTCGTCTTGTCTGTATTCATTCAATCGAGAAACAATTTCTTGATAGAACACACATTAAATATAATATATTATTCAAAATTTTGTGCGTTTATTCACACGAATAGCAGCCATCTTAAACTAAGGGGTGTTTCAATAAGACGGATTATATATATAAGGGTGTTTCCTTAAGAAGGATCAAAGTCAGCAGTAAATAAATCAGTGTTACTGGTGAAAAATTTATTTATTTCTCTATTGGATCATGTTATTTACGTCATGACAATTATGTTTGAAAAATAATATCGCCCAAATGTCCGCCAAATCTGAAAGAAAAAGAAAAAAATCATTAGACGCTTAAACTTAATTCACAATTAAAATCGATCCAAGTTATTGGAACACCCTTTACAATACTTAAAAATTAAATTTACATCTGTCAATTTTTTTTAGCATGGATGAGGTAATTTAAGACGGATTTATATATGAGAGTGTTTCATTAAGACGGATTATATATAAGGCTGTTTCGTTATGACGGATTATATATAAGGGTGTTTCATTAAGACGGATTATATATAAGGGTGTTTCGTTATGACGGATTATATATAAGGGTGTTTCATTAAGATGGATTATATATAAGGGTGTTTCGTTATGACGGATCAAAGTCAACAGTAAATAAATCAGTGTTATTGGTAAAAATTTATTTATTTCTCTATTGGATCATGTTATTTACATCATGGCAATTATGTGTAAAAAATAATATAGCCCAAATGTCTGCCAAATCTGAAAGAAAAAGAAAAAAAATCATTAGACGCTTAAACTTAATTCATATTTAAAATCGGTCCAAGTTATTGGAACACCATTTATTAGCAGTTAAACATGTGACAGTTTTTTTTTTTTTTTTGGTTATTTTTTTTTTTTTACACAAAATCCCTTTTTCTTATCTCTGACTCCCGTTGCCATAGCGAACATTTTTATATCCCCGCAAGGTGCATTGGTTTTATCTTTAGTTAATCGCTTCATCCATTTGTGTCGTACGCTTCACATTAAATTATATTAAATCTCTTTAGAGATTTGTCATTCATATAAATCTTCGATTTTTCCCTTCTAGTCTTATTGCAACAAGCGCATTTGTACTCTTCTGAAAATGTCTCTTGTAAAGTGTATTAATACGCCATGGTCTTCCTAGAAAAGTGTTTCTCAACCAGTGAGCCCGGACGCACTAATGTGCCCTGAAAGATAGCCAGGTGCGCCGCAAGTTAACAAAAGAATAATTTATGAATTATTTTTATATTTAAAAAATCTTTACTTTTAAAAAGTAAAAGGTACCAAGCACAAGACTTCCATGTGTAAGTCAACTGACGTTTCAACTGGAGCGGTTGGCTTATCGTTAACAGAAGAAGAGGAGCTGGTCACTATATCTGACAATCGTGATTTCCAAACCATGCATAGATAGGTGTCCATTGATTAAATCTGGATTGCCGTTCAAGAAAAATATCCTTCAATAACAAGAAAAGTATTGAATATTTTATTGCAATTTTCTACATCATACCTCTGTGAATTTGGATGTTCTGCTCTTACCAACATTAAATACAAAAATAGATGAAATATTAAATGAATTGATGAGAAAATGAGTATGTTTATTACATATTAAGCCTAACATTTTTAAAAAAATTGGAAAAGTGAATCAGGCAGAGGTTTCGCACAAACATATTTAAATATACAATATAATCGCAAATATAAATGCTTAAATAAGCAGACGCTTTTATTAATTTCCTATTTTCAAATTTCATAGCTAATTTTTCCTTATTAAAATTTAAAGTGTGCTCCTGAGTTATTCTACAAGTGTCTGAAGTAAAAAAAATAAAAGGTTGACAAATTCCAGAAAAAAACTAATGATTAGGAAAAGTTCATTTAGTCCAGGCTGTTTGGAAATGTTTTCTTTGATTAGAAAAGTCCATTTAAATGATTTAATCCCTCTAATATGAGTGGATCATTTACCATCTCTGGAAGGTAATTGGAATTATTACTTTCTATCCATAAACACTAAACAATATGATCAGATTTGCGGCTCTTTCATTGATGTTTCAACTTATGACGTTGGTTTATCATTAACAAAAGAAGAGGAGCTGGTCACTATATCTGACGATCGTGGTTTCCAAATCATGCATAGATAGGTGTCCATTGACTAAATCTCGATTGCCATCCAAGAATTATATCCTTCCATAGCAAGAAAAGTATTGAATATTTTATTGCAATTTTCCACATCATACCTCTGTGAATTAGGATTTTCTGCGCTTGCCAAAATTAAATACAAAAATAAATCAAATATTAAATGCACTGATGATGCAATGAGACTATGTTTATCACATATAAAGCCTAACATTCAAAAAATTGCCAAAGCACATCAAGCAAAGGTTTCACACAAGCAAACTTTAAATGCTTATTTCAGGAGACTTCTTTATTATTTTCCTCTTTTCAAATTCAGTGATTAATTTTTTCTTTATTAATATTTAAAATGCGCCCCAGAGTTTTGTTTTTGTTTATTCTACAGGTGCGCTCTGAAAAAAGAAAGATACGAAACACTTACACCCTTGTGCAAATTAATTGAAACAAAACGAATAACTCCATTATTATTTACTTTTTGTCTTATTTTTTCAATGAAACATGACCCAGGGCACATATTAGTATTTCGTTCTATTAGTAGCTCCAAAAGTCGTTCCTTGCAGATTGACTACAGATTCTCGATTGGATTTAAATCAGGAGAGTTTCCAAACCGATAGTACTTTTATTTGTTCACAGGTAAGGCTTGCCATTCTGTTCGTGACGCGTTACAATTTTCGTCCGCTTCCTTGGAGTAACGTCCACCGCAGACAATGGTCGTAGGACAACTAATCGACAGTCGAGACAATAGTGTCTGAGCGTGATGAAAATCTGATGCAATCACAGATGACGCAAAATTTTTCAAGGCCAAACAAATTTTATCATACACCCCGAAAATAGATTTATATTACAGCACACCACTGAAAATGACATAATCTGAGGAAAAAATAGAAATCGATTAGAACCTGTCACTCCAGTGTCTCTAAAACTGACCGTATGGTGAAAAAAGGAAACTAAAGCGGTTGTTTCAATTAATTTGCACAAAGGTATAGCATTCAAAAATCCTCGTTTCGAAAGTGTGGATCTGTTCCTTTACTGTTATAAAGAAGTATCTTTCTTTGTAACAGATACCATTTGTATCCGTTCGGTGTAGGACTATAAATTTTCATATATCCGTAGAAAGGTACACAGGAAACGATAACTTCAACAATACTAAATACTGTTAAGATTTCAGCACGTGTCAGCCTGCTACAAAAACATTCTAGTCATAACAAAAATGAGAACATTAGGCCGAATGTAAATATTATGATTAGTGATAACTCAACCTTAAAATATAAAGTAATCGTAGAAGGGTGTGAACTGCTTGATTCTGGGATCAGTTATTCCAAAAATCAGACCAAAAAGCAATTCTAAACCTTGCCACCATATAAGAGAAATTATCTTTCCGGGATGAGTCGATTATTGCATGCAACAAAAGGAAAACAAAAATGTGCATTTCAATGTTTCCATATATTTGCGTGTGTACAGGTATGCGTGCATATTGCGTCCTGGGTAAACTACCTCCGCGTCCTGGGTAAGACGATAAACTACATCCGTGTCCTGCGCAAGACGATGAACTACATAATCAGGAGGCTTTGAGGAGCGTGGAACGACCTCTTAATTGCTGGTGTTCCCAAGGCCACCTTGACCCAGAGTTGTAGCACCTGTTAGGGTCCCAGATATGGGCAAATAGTTAACCCCCAAACTGGGGTCGAAACACGTCTAAAAAAAAGAATAAAAAGTCTAAAAATAGTTTTTAATACAAGTAATACGTTTTTGTAAAAAATTACAGGAATAATGTTTTGAAGAAAACTTATTACCAGAAATATATTTTTGAAAAAAATATTACCAGCGATATATTTTTGAAGAAAAAATATTACCAGAAATATATTTTTGAAAAAAGAAATATTACTAGCAATAAAAATCTTGTCTGCATTAGATAACCCATTGAGGTGTTGATATGCCGTAAAACAAAAAACAAAAAAAAAAAAAAACCAAACTGCATGCATATCTGAGACACATTTTACAAATACTTTCATGGCAATTGCTCCGAGGAGCTGCATACGCTGGTTCCCAGACTTCATGAGTTCAAGCGCCCTACGAGGCTGGCATCCCGCTCTCACCCTTTCACTGTCGAAAATATTAAATGTAGCCGTCTCTTCTACTCCAATAGCTTCATGTCTCGCACCTCTCGCCTGTGGAACTCCCTTCCCTATTCCAGTTTCCCCGAGAGCTATAATCTCCAACTATTCAAATGTAATGTCAATCGACATCTCGAGTTGCCTTGATCTATCCACTACCCTTCTCCTGATCCTTTCTTCTATCACTCCTATCTGATCTTCTGTAACCCCTTGCGTCCTAGTGGCTTCTCGCCATGCTTGGGGTGAAACGCTTAAAAAAAATCTACACGCTAGAGGTTTTGCATGTAACTACCTCGTTTATGTGCACACATGCATATAGACATCGGTATGCACTGGTCTCCGTGCGTGTCTGCTCTTTGTTCAGTGCAAGTGCTTTTACGTTTCAGATTACTTTAATTCTCTTTCTGGCATTAATTCGTTTATCTTGGATTAGGAATGTCTAGAGCGACAGGATGAGACTGTTTTCAGGGCGATTACACTTTCAAGGCCTACTTGAACGACATAGCTATAGATAGATGCCTGAAGAGGGATAGAAGGCGAAAAAGCAAATAAGGCAAAGACAGTCAATTGGGTGCTTATCACGAATAAAATAACGAATTCTCCCTTTCTCTGTTAGTTGCACACGGAAAACACACCTGTATATATGACGTTATAGTTTTATTAATTCGAGGACAAAGCTGTTTTATCCTGGGGCCCTGCTTAAAATGAACGCTGCCACACGCTGACAGTTTTCAATGTATTTTTAAACATTATGTACATGAGGACTATAGTTCACATCGTCGTCCTTGTTACAACGTTTCGATGGTTGTGCCTGCCGGCCTTCATCAGGTGTATGTCGATCCAGGTAGCCTACAGAGAATTCCTAACTAAACTCTGCTTATTTGATGAATGGGTTCAGACTGTTCTCGTCCCGCTG
>CAHIKZ030000511.1:327500-387500 GCA_903632075.3 Acanthosepion pharaonis | reverse complement strand
TATTGGATAAGTGTAGTTGAATGACAAAATCACAAAATTAAGTTAAAGCAACAATTTCTGTCTTAATTTCTGGGATGAGGATTTATCACTATCTACTTTATTTACATACAGTATGTTGTCCTCATCTTTATTGTTTTAATCAAAGTCCAGGTAATCAACAAGAAATTTCAAACTGAACCCTTTATTTCATCTACGGGTGTAGACTGTTCTTTTCCACTGCTCGTGTCTAAGGATATATCGTATAGTTCTTATTTAGTTTAGTTATTGCTCGCCCTGTTTCAACTGAGTTCAAGTACACACAGCCGGAACCAGGGATTGAACTCACAATTACTACGCTGTGATAACAGAAAGAAAGGTGAGAACAATAGCCCGCGTGTGTAATGTAAATAAATTACATCAACATATAACAAATTTAAGTTCTTTGGGAGAAAAAAAAAGAAATGTAAAATATATTTTTGTATTAATTCGACTTGTAAGCTTAAAATCACGGAAATCAGATATATTTCGTTGTAGGTGTAGTTGATTTGAAAGGAATAATAATGACGGATACTATGAAAGTCTAATTGAAAAAGTTCTTTCTTAACGTTATCAGCTACGAATTAAAGCGTTTTTTTTTATGCCAGTTTTCTCATTGCCATGTTGGTAAGAGAGCACCTCGGCTCGGGCAAACGTTTCTTTTTCGCTCTCGCAGACAATGAAAGTTGATTTGAACTCTTAACATTTCATTTCTCATTTTTTTTCTCCTTTTGTAAAATGTCCTATCAATATGTTTGTCAATATTGTTTACTATGGACTTTGTCCACTATTTTTTTTGCAAGTCAAATGTACCAGGAGCATGTAAAATCTCATCAAAGGTGTTGAATCCCGCCACATCTTCAATAAGATTGGCTCAGGCATATGTGTTTATTTAAATTTTTTTAAAAAAACTTTTCAGCAACTAAAAAAGCATTTTTCTTTTAATGTCCATTCGATTTTGAAGCCTTGTATATAAAATAGATGATAATATAAAATATGTTTCCCGTAGAACGGTTATATATCAGGGTTGCAAAAACTCGGGCGTGGAATAAACGTAAGACAAGTGAGCTTCAGTTCAAAAGGATTTAGGTCAATGAGCGGATTTGCAACTAATCATAATAAAGATATTGATTTTACCTTAAAAGCAGACACAGAATTTTCAGATGATCCAGTTCTTGTATCCAGATCTCTTGAACAAGCACAACTATCAGGTTGTCATAGACATTCGTTCGTTTTCTTCTTGTGTTCTTCGAATGATGTCGAAAAATGATATTTCGCGACATTTTTTTGCTTCTCAGTAACACTGGTCATCCTGTGGAACTCTTGTCTAACGTTATTGAAATTTTATTTCAGATTAGACACCTCCTTCGAGATGGAATGTCAAGTAGACAAGCCTGAACTTGTTCGAAATCTTCGCTTTGCTTCTAATGAAGATCACAAAGTTGCACGAGGCATTTGTGCTGTGTACGGAGATGACTTCATTAACGACAGAATGGCACAGATATGGTTTTCCAATTTCAAATTTGAACTCACGGACTCTTTGTGTTCTGGCCGACCTGTTCAGTTTCATAAGAACCAATTGCACTCGCATATTAAAGAACCACACCAGACCACTAGAGAATTGGCTCAGTAAATGGCAAGCTCTTATGTTATCTCTATTATCGCTCAATGGGTAAGACTCAGAACAGCCAAACGGCTAATAATAAGCAGTATATTGAACAAATGGACAAGTTCAAAGAGGTACTTTAACTGAAAAGATTTAATCGATGATACAGTGTGGTCATTCAACATGATAATATACTCCCCGACGTCTCTAACATGACCAAACATGCAATTAAAGAACTCGGTTGGGAAGTTCTGCCACATCCACCATTCTCACCTGATTTAACCTCTTCAGACGTCTACCTTTTTCGGTCGCTTTCTTACAATTTGAGGAGTGTTTCATTCATCAATGATGTGGAGCTAAAAATGCGGATTGGGGAATTTTTCGAGTCAACACCTGGTGATTTCTATCGTAGATGCATTGAATAGTTAGTGGATCGTTGCCAATGAAGGGGAATATATTGTTGAATGATTCCTCAGACATAATAAAGAGTTTTTCTCCTTTTAACATCTGTAACAGTACAAGCTGAATTCCATATAAATTAAATTAAAACATGAATTTATGTTGTTGTTTTTTAATCAAGCAGGGAATAAAACATCCAAAGGTGATAATCTAATTGAAGTGGATTATGTTTTTATATCTGTGATCATCGTTGAACACTTCGCAAACAAAAATATACGTGAATTTAGAATTACAATGGAATAGAGACCACTAACAAAAATGAATACCATTTGGAAGTCAAAAATGGAAATTGTCTGAAAGTGTAACTCTTTAAGGTCAACGGTAGAAATAGCCCCCTTGTACACGTCAAGCAGTTGGACGTTAATAAAATCACTCGCAAAAGATGGACGTGGTAGGGACACACGACTGTTGAGAGCAACACTAAATGTTAGCTTGAAATAAACTATGTCCACTGAAGAACTATATGGCAACCCACCAAAGCAAAGATTACGAACGCAATCTGTGAAAAAGCGAGTGCAATTCAGTGATCATTCTTGAAGAAATAGAAAAGGGGTTGTGCATCAGCCCATACAATGGAATCCAAATTATGGGAAAAGATCAAGAGATAGGCCATCAAGAACATTCATTGATCAACTCATAGAAGATATTGGAATCTGAAAGGAAGAACTGATCAGAGCTATGGATATACAATGAGATCTAAATTATGGGAAAAGATCAAGAGATAGGCCATCAAGAACATTCATTGATCAACTCATAGAAGATATCGGAATCTGAAAGGAAGAACTGATCAGAGCTATGGATATACAATGAGATCTAAATTATGAGAAAAGATCAAGAGATAGGCCATCAAGAACATTCATTGATCAACTCATAGAAGATACCGGAATCTGAAAAGAAAAACTGCGTAGAGCTTTGGTCATTCTATGGGATCCAAATTATGGGATAAGATCAAGAGGTATTCCAGGAAGAACCATCATTGATCAAGTCATAGATGATAGTGGAATCAGAAATGAAGCCCTGGTTAGAGTTACAGATTACAAAAATGGTTGGGGAGAGGAGCTGGGTAGTATGCCTTCGGCGTAGCCTCGTCTGGGTTTTTATCTGCCTCCGACAAGTAGAGCACACACGGAGGGTTTGCTGTCTTGGTATTTATCCAAGACCTCCCTACAAGCCGGGATATGGCACAAGGCCGTTTTTAACGTGGAGTGATTCCGAACCCGTAGGCTCGGGCAAAAATTGCCCGTAGACACCGTATACACGGGTTCGGGTAGATGTCTGCCTCCACAGATGGACGAGACTCTGCGTTTCGGCATAGCATCATCTGGGTTCCCTCTCTGCCCGGGAGTAGAGAGGTCAACCAGCCGAGTATTAGCAAACACGTCGGTCTTGCTATCTTTTCCAGTCCCACGTTCCGTTCTCACATATATGCACGTGCGGGAGAGTCCACCTCGTCGATCGAGGTACAACACTTCGATTGATTCCTGTGTTTGTTTACCTTTTCTAGGTTATTTAAAGCCAGAAAATAGTTTTAAATTTTAAGGATTTTTTGGAGATACTGATACAAGTCTTAGTAATAAATCGATAGCTCTAGAAAAGGCGGTTTCATGCCTTTCCCAAGGGGATCCTCGCATAAGTGAACATAACTGGAATTGGCTCTCCGATTTCCGCTTCCGAACCGTTATCCATTGCACCACCCGCACATCCAGGCTTACAGGCTCTGGTATTTGGAATCGCTCGCTCGTCTAGGTATTGACCAGGCTCGATGTTTTAGTGTGATATGACCGTTAGTTAGTTATTCGTTTGAGGACCATCAGATAGATCGGTCAGTCGTGTTTTTATATATGTTCGGGTAGACTAACAGCCAGTACTTAGATGGGGGACCGCTTGGGAACACCTGGTACTGTAAGCCCCCAAAGTCCAACCCTTACCTCACAGTCGGTGGGGGGGGGGGTAAAACGGTAGTGTCAGAGCTATGCCGTCCGGAACTTCGTTCCTGGTAGGGCCACCTAAGGCGGACAGGTCTGACACACACGCCGGCTAACAAGGGCTCTGGTGAAAATCCAAGGAGCGTCTGCATCGGTAACCGGCGGCTTCTGGTCGTTCCTGTCTCTGCGTCTGTGGGAACCCCGCGGCAAGCAAGAACGTTATCCGAGTAGGCCTGGGTACCCTACTTCTGTAATTTATCCCAAGAATCTTCTTCTCACAACAGGAAGAAGCCGGCTCAATCCGCCCAGGGTGAATGCCGCATCACACACACACACATCGACGCGGGAGGGGGAAACCGAGTTCAATTTCCTGCTTCCCCTAGGACAGGCATGAATCCATTTTTCCTCGACGCAAATATGGGTTAATTAGAATGATAGATTGGGCTCTCTAGCATTGGATGGCAGCCAACCAGCGTCGGTAAGACGTAGTGGGAGGAAAGAAAAACTACTCCACTACCTTTCCCAAGAATACATCACAATTCACAGATAATAAGAAAATAATACGTGAAGAACTGTGGTCGCTTAAATCCTGAAAGGAACTAAAATCCTCGATAATTAAGAATTATGCCATGTACTTTATTAGTTAAGGCACTCCGACCTGGTCTAATGGTTAACGAGCTGGTCTTGTTGGATCAATTATGGCTGAGTAATAAGTTTGATCCTCATTGTGTCCTATAGAAAATTGCTATACTTCTCTCCATTAAACATCTAAGAGAACGCTCCGTGGCCTCCATCGGCATGGTAACCGCCAGGAAAGTGACTTGTTGCACCTATTCTGGTTAACATTCTCGTCTGGCATGAAGTGGAAAACTATACTGAATCCATTGCTAGGTCAGCTGCTAAGAAAGCTGGTTCACTGTGTTGCGCTAGACAATTTTTCTCAATCTACCATTCATCCATGCTTAAAATATTGCTGCTACGCATAGCCCGGTGCTCCTGCTACATATTTAGAGATTCTTCATAAAATCCAGAGAAGAATCAGCAATATTATTGGCCCTGATCTGGCGTCTCTGCTTTAGTCAATTTCCAACCGCCGTAAAATTGCTTCCCTCTGCCTTCTCTCGGACTTCTTGCTTGTGGAAATCTCTTAAGACTTCATGCTTTCCGGCCAACTTTGATCTTCAAAAATTTAAATGCCATGTCAATCGTTATCTACTGTCTTTCTGATTACTCTTCTATTGTTCTCACTCCTTTTCTAATTCTTTTGCACCAATAGCTCCTTGTGCCTTAGTGAATGTACTATCTTACTTGAGGTAAACTTCTATCAACATGACTGGTGATAACTTCCAGGGAAGTGATTCGATGCACCTTTTCGGGTTAACATTCTCGGCTGACATGAAGTGGAAAGACTATATTGAATCCATTGCTAGGTCAGCTGCTAGGAAAGTTGGTTCACTGTGTCGTGCGAAAGAATGCTTCTCTCCAGAATCTATCATACATTTCCAGAAGTTTATCATTCTTCCATGTTTAGAATATTGCTACCACATATGGTATGGTGCTTCTCCTATTTATCTTGATTTCCTTGATAAATCCCAAAGAAGAATCAGCAATATTATTGGTCCTGATCTGGCGTCTCGGCTTCAATCACTTTCCTGTCATCATAAGGTGGCCTCCCTATGTCTTTTCTATGCATACTGTCAGGGTAATTGTTCGGACGAGCTCTTCGCTATGGTACCTAGACTTCTTGAATGTAAGCACATTACTAGACTGGCGGCGGGATCTCATCAATTCACAGCTGAGTTGGCTAGATGTAGTGTCTTTTCTCGTACTTCTCACTTGTGGAAGTCTCTTCCGTCTCCATGCTTTCCAGCCAACTGTAATCTCCAAAAATCTAAATGCAATATCAATCGTTATTTATTGTTCGCCTGGTTACACTTTTCTCTTCCTACTCATTCGTACTGTTTCTGTTCCTAATTTTTCCACATCTACTAATTCCCAATGTCTTAGTGGTTTTACTACCTTGCTTAGGGTGAAATCGATTTTTAAAAAAAGTTAGACATGTGATTGTAGATTTTAATATTTATTGAAATTATCAAGAATCAGTTTTCGTCAATCAGTTTTACTGTATCTGTCTATATTTCTGAGATGAGGTATTATGTACACTATTTACATTGTTCGGATTATTGTCCTCATCTTTGTCGCCATTTGTGTCACAGTGGATAAAGGCGTTGGTTAGATGCAGTGACTGGACCCAAAGAGTGTGAGTTCAATACCCGGTTAAGGCAGTGGAGAACTTTCAGAGAGAAATTAACAGGAGATAACTGATATCCATTAAACATCGCACGTGAAACTAGAACAGTCTACCCCAGTGAGCGAAATAAAGGGTTCAGTTCGACATTCCAACCACCTGAAGAAGGCCGGAACGTACAACGGCCGAAACGTTGTAATAAATATGGCGATAAAGATGAGGACAATAGTCCGAATAATATAAACAGTTTTACTGTATTTCCCATGATATATTTTGTTTAAAATTTGGCAAAATTCCTCGAGAACATTGATCTTCTTACAAGTATTGTTATTTTCATGTTACATTATTTGTACTATACTTTTGTGTCGTTAGCCAAATATTTCCGCTCAAATGTTTCACGTTGTTTTGTCTACACGCTTACATGTACCACACTTATATATTTCCCGTTCATTTGTCGGCCACCGGTATATTTAATTTCAAATAGTACATTTACAGAAGCAAAGATCGTGGTAATATCAACGTCGGTTATTTGGGTTAGAACTCAGTTCGACCATTTTGTTTAACGTCACACGGAGACACATGTTTCTTGTTTTCTTTTTCCTTAAAATATTTTATGAATATATATATATATATATATATATATATATATATATATATATATATACGCGCTCCTGGTCAAAATCTTAAGACCAGATACAAAAGGGTTAAAAAAATATAAAATACTGTTACTTTAATCAAAATATATTTGTGAAACATTTACATTTAATTAGAAAATGTAGTTTATAAACAAACAAGTGAAACTTTTAAGCTTTTAATTGATTAATTTAAACAAACATTGAAAAAAGGATTTTTTGGTTGGTCATAGAGATAAGACCATGTGTGAAAAAAAAAATTACTGGACAAAAATTTTAGAACTAGTCAATGTGCTCACAGCTTCAGGCATGTAGACATCTACGTAGCTCATTTCTATTTTTAAATTTCAGATTTTAAAATGGCTAAGAGTAAAATTTTAACAAAGTTCGAGCAGGGCAGGGTTGTTGAACTTCAAAGACGTGGTCTTTCGCAATGAGCCGTTGCAAATGAAATTGACCGTGGCAGAACTGTCATTAATAACTTCATTAAAATTCCGGATGCGTATGCTTCTAAAAAATCAAGCGGTCGACCCCAATAAAATCTCACCATCTCTAGACAGACGCATTAGGTGAGAAGTTAAAAGAGATTCAAGCCTAACATCAAATCAGATAAAAGCGAATACAGATGCTGAATGCAGCTCTCGAACAATTTGACGGCATTTAAATAAGAAACGGTTTAAGAAATTGAAACTGCTGCAGAACCCTTCTTCTTCGCCATAATGCCCCCCGTTTACAATTTGCTTCCGATTATCAAAACTTGGGATGTGAATAAATGGAAGAAAGTGTTGTTTTCAGACGAGAAAAAATTCAATCTTGTTGGCCCAGACGGTTTTTAGCGTTACTGGCATGCAAAAGATGTCTCAAAAGAAATTTTCTCAATACGACACAGTGGAGGTGGATCAATTATGGTCTGGGGTTCATCTTCGTACAATGGAACTCTTGAGTTACAGGAGGTTAAAGGTCGTCAAGCAGCTGCTAGGTACATTGACATGTTAAGAAAGGCATCACTAACTACTAAAGGTCCTCATCTGTGTAGAGAAAACTGGATTTTTCCAATGCTGCAATCCACGACGCTCTCCAGATCGAAACCCAATCAAGAATGTTTGGGGATTGGATGCCAAAGGATGTTTATAAACATGGATCACAATTTGAAATTGTGGATGCCCTTTGTGCTGCAGTTTATGCATCCTGGACGAGCATCCCAAGAACCCTCATGCAGAAGTTAATAATGAGTATGCCAAAGTGAATTTTCGAAGTAATTCGCAAAAATGGAGGATACACTGAGAATTAAATTGTCGTTGTGACTTATTTGTTCTGTATTTGCTATTTTTATTTACATGGTCTTATCTTTATGACCAACCAAAAAAATACTTTTTTTCAATATTTGTTTAAATTAATCAATTAAAAGCTGAAAATTTTCACTTGTTCGTTGATAAACTACATTTTCTAATTAAATGTAAATGTTTCGCAAATATATTTTGATTAAAGTAACAGTATTTTATATATTTTTAACCCTTTTGTATCTGGTCTTAATATTTTGACCAGGGCGTGTATATATATATATATATATATATATATATATATATATATATATATATATATATATATATATATATATGGCGGATTCTCCCATCACATCCACCGTATGAGGGTCAGAAACTCAGTTCCTAGGAACCGACAGCCAGTCACCAGCACATACGATTTGATTATAGGGGTGAAGGCTTTGTGCAGAACCAACCACACTTTTTGAAGTGCTGAATACTGAGACCTAGTGCACTACGTACCACAAAGATTCCCAACCAACCCTCCACAGTTTTTGAATTCAGATTTGTCCTTCTCCTAGACCAGTTGCTATCCAAGGCTGCACAACTGTCTGTCTTGCTAATTACCCATAGCTGGAGGGAAGAAGATTCATACCTTTTCCAAGGGTATTAACACTTAAGTGAATGTAATGGATTCGACTGGAAATCGAACCCTGAGCCCTCAGTCCGAGCTGCTACCTACTACTCCCGTGCCTCGTTATATATATATATATATATATATATATATATATATATATATATATATATATATATATATATATATCACTCTCTCTCTCCTCTCACTCTCATATCTATTGATGATATAGTCGGTCATGGTTATCAGTCTCCACAGCTTCCTATCTTTTGTTGCTTTAGCGATACTTTCTCATAAAAAAATCCCTATTTTTCTTTATTTCTCCATCACTTTGCACATACTTGTCAAGCAATTTCCTCAGCATGTCTCACATTCAGTATGGCCTGTGAGCATTAAATTCTAATAGCCTTCTTCTCTCGTTTTGCATGCCTAAAATTTCAGCATTTTTTTTTCTGAGTTTTAGCAGCTGATTTTTACCGTTCCGAATTTCATTAAGATGAGCTCGTGGCTAGAACGTCTTCGTTCCGAATTTCACCACATGCTTGATTTGTCAAGGAAGCCAATTCTTGATAATATCTGCCTGGGAAGATGTTCCTAATACAAAGCACAGTTAGAACGTTTAGTTTTTAATCATTTCACCCCCAGAAAGATGATAATGCCACTAAGATGCAAAGGGTTACTGGGACTGAACGAGACTGGGAAGACTTCACTGAGGAGAGAGGACAAAAACTATTAGAATAGAACTTACTGTTACATCTAGCTAGTTCAACACTAAAACAATGGGACCTAGTGGTCAATCTAGTAGTAAGCCTAAATTCATGCAGTCGAGGCATCAAGGAGGAAAGCTCATCAGGACAATTGCCATGAAAGTATTTATAGAAAAGATAGTGTAGAGCCGTCATGATGGTGAGAAAGTGACTGAAATCGAGATGTCAGCTAAGAACTGTACCACAAGCTTACTCAATCCTTGTAAATGAAATTGGGAAAAGACAAAGTGTACTAGCTTATTCAATTACGCCAGATTATACACTTTCTCCCCAAAACTGTAACTATGGTCAGTTCAGCATAGTTGCAGTATAAACCACAGTTTGAATCTGATGCTAAAAAGAAACGAAATCTGTTTGTGCAGACGTCTGCAACAGGGATTAGCTAACCTCTCTAATACACTCTATAGTAGACTGAAACTGACGGATACCTACTTGTTTTCCTTAAAACTTCCTAATTTGTCATTTGATATGTCCATGATATTCTGAAAATTTATGTGTGAAATCCCGTCTCCAGTTCTTTTTTTCATTCATCAAAAAATTTTCAAACTTTTACTGTCTTCTAGGTGGGTAGACATTGCATATCAATCCCTCATTTATTTTATCGTTGCCTGACTTATTTTCAGTTTATTAAATATATTTAAGTATCTTTGTTAATCATTTCACCCCAAGCAAGTCGGGAATGCCACTAGTACACCGAGTATTACAAGGAGTGAAAGTGAGAGAAAAGAAATAGTTTAGGGAGGGTTGTGGAAAAGACAAAAGATGATTCAGGAAGACAGAAGATGGCGATTGACGTTGCATTTAATTTTTTTTTTAAATTTTAGTTGTCAGAGAATCAAGTAAACGGAAGGTAGTTCCACAAGCGGGAAGTACGAGAAAAGAAACTGTTGGGGTAGAAGTGGCGGTTAAATTTAACTATTTCAACAGTAAAAGGGTGGGACCTAGATGCCAATCTAGTAGCATGTTTAAATACATGTAGTCGGGGGAAAATACCCGTCAGAACAGTTGCTATGAAAATATTTGTAGAAAAGAAAGAAGAGAGCCAAGTCACGTTGGTGAGAAAGGTACTAAAATCGAGATTCCAAGTCAGGATCGATTCCATTACAGTTGCTTCTTTGGATTTGAGAACCCCGAGAGGAACGGCAGTGGCTCCAGACCAGATATGGTAACAATATTCATTGCAAGATGTGTGAGATAGACTCTGATGAGAAATAACTTCTGGCACGACACAGTGAACCAACTGTCCTTGCAGTAGATGCAGTTATTGATTTAATGTAGTTGTTCCACTTCAAGTCAGTTGAAACCGTGAGGCGAATAAGTTTTTGACTCACGTGTAAACTAGACACGTGTCTAACCTTTTGCCTCGTGTGAAAAGCAAACTAATAACTTTGACTATCATGCAAACAAATCCTGACTCTAAGTATTTTTTGTTTTGTTTTTTGTTTTGTTTTTTGTTTTTTGTTTTGTTTTTTGCGAGGGGGGGGCTTAAACATTTCACCCTAAGCAAAGCAAGAGTGACACCAGCACGCAGGAGGTTACGGAGAGTGAAACTGAGAGCAATGAGTGGGTGTAGGGGGGTAACTGAGGAAAAGAAAAAATGAGAGAGATCAAGGCAACAGAAGATGGCGATTGACGTTGCATTTAAATATTTGAAGATTGTAGTTATAGGGAAAGCAAGGGAGAGGAAGAGATTTCCAATGTCGGGGAGTACAAGGAAAGAAACTGTTGGAGTAGAAGTGGCGGTTATATTTAAGTATTTCATCAGTAAATGAGTGAGATCTAGATGCCAACCTAGTAGCACGCTTAAATTCATGTAGTCTGGACATCAGCGAAACAAGCTCGTCAGAAGCCATGGAAATATTTGTAGAAGTCAGGATCAATTCCATGCTTCTTTGGATTTTGCCGAGAACCTCCAGATAAACGACAGGAGCTCCGGACAAGATAGGACCGCAGCATTTAATGCATGGTCGAATGGTTAATTTGTAAATATACAAGATGAACTCCGACGAGAAAAATTTTCTGGCATGACACAGAGACACAACTTCCCTTGCAGTAGATGCAGATATAGATTCAAGTCAATTGAAAACGTGAAATCAAGAAGCTGCAGTGTGTTGCTCTCCAGGAGTCTAGCGTCAGCCATGTTGATGGCAGGTGAAAAAGTTCCTCTATGGTGGTTAAATGAGAACAGTTTTATTTTGGAGGCGTTAAAATTTACAAGTCATTTCCTATAGTTTGCTAATCCCATGTACTGTCAACATATACAAGTAAATAACTTTATATCTTTTACAGCAGACCCTGCGTATTTCACAGGCATGATGAACTGTTGTACCCATAATGAGGTTCCTTGTCTAGAATATCTTTGGACTCAATCTCACGTGGAGCTAGTATGCACGAACCATCACGAAAGACGCTTCAAAGATGGTCAGCTTCCTGTATCGCCCCAGAATGTACTTGGAACCTCCTGCCATGCTCTATCTCTATAAGTGCCAGATTAGACCAGAGTCTTGCTGCCACATCTGTGATAAAATAAAGAAGGGAAATTTGGAGAAAGAAAGAATAGACTAAAATGAATAAAAGAACGAAAGGGGCGTTGGAATGAAGAATAAGAAAAAGAAAGCCAGAAGGAAAAAGAGAAAAAGGAAACGAAAGAAGAAGGAAAATATAAAAGCAAGTGGCAAATTAAGAAAGGAAAATTTAAAGGAAGACATGTAAAAAGAAAGGAGTAAAGAGAAAGGATAGAATGGAAGAAAAATTCGAGGAGAAAGCGAAAAGAAAGAAAATAAAGAAGGTAAAGTTCGAAGGAAGAAGCAAAGAAGGAAAATCTAAATGGAAGGAAAAACACAAAAGAAAAAGAAATGATAAAAGGGAATGTTCGAATGAAGAAAACATAGAAAGGAAAAAAGAAGGAAAAGATAAAAAGGAAAGAAAATAAAGAAGGAAAAGTTCGAAGGAAGAAAAAAAGAAGGAAAATCAAGAAAGAACAAAAGAAAGAGACGAATGCAAGAAAGTAGACAAAATAAAAGTAGAAGGAAAAAAAGAAAAACGTAAAGCAAAAAGGAAAAATAAAAGGAAAGTTTGATAAAAGAAAAAAGAAAGAAAAGTACAAAGGCGAAAACGTCCTGGGTAAGACGATAAATTACATCCAACAGCAAGGCCTCTGGTCAGCGGAACCACTTCTTAATTGCTGGTGTTCCAATATCCACCCTGATTCGGGGTGGTAGCACCTGTTAGGGCTCCAGCTATGGGCAAATAGTCAAACTGGGTCCAAAAACACTATCAAAGTGTAAAAATAGCTTTTAATACCAGCAATACATTTTTGTAAAAAGTTATTAACAGCGATACAATTTGGGGGAAAAAAATATTACGAGCAATAAAAATCTTGTCGGCATTAAATAACCCATTGAGGTTGATATACCGTAAGACAAACCAAACCAATATATACTGAGATAGATAGATAGATAGATAGATAGATAGATAGATAGATAGAAAATATTACCATTGTATATATTGTCGGCATTAAATAACCCATTGAGATTGATATACCATAAGATAAACCAAACCAGATCAAACCAAACCAATATATATATATATATATATATATATATATATATATATATATATATATATATATAGAGAGAGAGAGAGAGAGAGAGAGAGATATTATCAGCAATTAAAATCTTGTCGGCATTAAATATCACATTGAGGCTGATATACCGTAAGACAAACCAAACCAAACCAATATATACTGAGATAGATAGATAGATAGATAGATAGATAGATAGATAGATAGATAGATAGATAGATAGATAGAAAATATTACCATTGTATATATTGTCGGAATTAAATAACCCATTGAGATTGATATACCATAAGATAAACCAATCGAGATCAAACCAAACCAAATATATATATATATATATATATATATATATATATATATATATATATATATATATATATACACACACACACACACACACACACACACAGAGAGAGAGAAAATATTACCAGCAATTAAAATCCTGTCGGCATTAAATATCACATTGAGGTTGATATGCCGTAAAACAAACCTATCCAAACCAAAGTAAACAAAGGCGAAAAGGTAGAATGTAAAGCTAGAAGGAAGAAAATAGGAAAGAAAATGTTAAAATAAAGATAAATCTAGACGTAAAAAAATGTATCCAAAAATGAAACCAAGAAGAAGAAAAATAGACGAAAAAATTAAAGAAAATGAAGAAAGACAAGAAAGCGCAAAGGAAGAAAATAATTCTCTCCATTAAATATCTGAGAGACTCCTTTCTGCCTTCCATCAGAATGGCTGATGCTAACCTTCAGAATAATGGCTCATTGCGCCTTTCTCTGTTAAAAGATTGAAGTGGAAAAATTATAGAGAATTAATTGCTAGGCCCGCTGCTAAGAAAATTGGTTCCCTGTGACGTGCTAGACAATTTTTATAGCCAGAATCTATCTTATATATTTATAAGTATATAATTCGTCCATGCTTAGAATATTGCTATTACATATTGTCTGGTGCTCCTGTTATATATTTACAGATTCTTAATAAATCCAAAGAAGAATCCGTAACGTTACTTGTCCTGACCCGGCTTCAGTCACTTTGCCACCACCGTAATATAGCTTCCCGCTGCCTTTTCAATACTTTCATGGTAATTGTTCGGATAAACTTTCCGCTATGACAAATTGTACATATGAAAACTAGTTAGTATTTCATAGAGACTCGGAGGTATTATGGTGAATGTAGTAATAATGGTATGTAAAAGGTTTTGTTTTGGCGTAAGGAATACTGTGGTATTTTTAGGTCAGTAATTGTGGATAGCTAATTTAATTATAAGACAGAAGACGAGCCTTCCCCATTTTTGTATTTCACAGAATAAATATCACTTTTTGCTATGATACCTAGTCAGTCAGTTATGTGTCATTATACACGCTTAGGCAATCATGTATCTTTCGATACATGACTGACGAGGCAGATTTTTTCCCGCAGTAGGTTGCCATTTCTTTCAGCGGTAGACCAGCTGCCATCCAAGGCTATAGAACCCGGTCTGTCCTGCTATTTACCCATAGCTGAGGGGAAAAGAAGAGGATTCCTACCTTTCCCAAGGGTATTAGCACATAAGTGAATGTAATGGATTCGGCTGGAAAGTCAGTCAGTCAGTTATCTGCTATGCGTGATACACACTTAAGCGATCATGTATCTTTCGTTACATGACTGACAAGGCAGGCTTTTCCAGCAGTAGGTTGCCATTTCTTTCTTCTGTAGACCAGTTGCCATCCAAGAATACAGAACCCGGTCTGCCTTGCTATTTGCCCATAGTTGAGGGGAGAAGAAGAGGATTCATACATTTCCCAAGGATATTACCACATAAGTGAATGTAATGGATTCGGCTGGAATTCGGACTCGGTTTTTCGATTCTTCAATCAGAGCCGATACCCATTACTAGACTCTGTGAATTTAAACGCAGTACTAGATTGGCAACAACGTCTTATAAGTTTACAGTTGAATTGGCTAGATGCAATCGTATGTTCTATACTAACAGTTTCTTCTCTCGCATTTCTTGCTCGTTGGAACTCTCTTCTGGCTTCATGCTTTCAAGCTAAATTTGATATTCAAAAATTTAAATACAATGTCAATCGTTACCTACTGTCTTTCCTGATTCCTCTTCTCTTATTGTTCTCGCTCCTAAAGACTATTTCCCTTTTTCTCATTTTTTTTACAATCACTAATCCCTTGTGTCTTAGTGGCTTTACTGTCTTGCTTGTTTGGAATGATTTTAAAAAAAAAGATGGGAAAGCAAGAAGAAATAAAAGAAAGTTCGAGGGAAGAAGAGATAGAAGGAAAGGCACCGAAGACGAAAGAGAAAAGCAAACTAAAAAAGGAAGATCGGAAATCTAAACGAGAGAAGAGAAAGTCTGGAACGCCCGGAGTAAAAGAAGAGAGAAAAGAAAGAGAATACTCGAAGGAAGAAGGAAGAAGAGAAAAAAGTTCCAAAAAAGAAAGAAAAGGAAAATTAAAAAGAAACAAAGAGAAAAAAGGAAAGTTTGAAAGTGTGGTGATACCTTAACATAGTCATCTAAGGGGAATAACTCTAAGCAGACACAAAGGAGAACGGGGACTCTTCATAAGGGAGGAAGAGTACATCCGGTAACGTGTATAGACCTTGAAAATAAAGCTCGTTAATTATTCCTATTCAACGTGAACTCCAGTTGTTCCTTAACCATACATCTAAAATAGAAAAACACGGCATGGTATCAGAAGTAGCTTCAGCCAGTAGATATTCCTACACTGTTTGGGACATTGACAAAAAAAGGGAAGAAGATTGAAAAGAAAAAAGGCAGTGAAATGAGAAAAAGAAACATGGCCGTCCCTACTCAACAGCAATGATTTGCGCCTTTCACTATTAAATCGTCCGATTTTAAAAAGCCATTTGAATGGGAAAATGGAACCGTTGTTTTGAAAGATTATGAAAGGCACGTAATCTCCATATTACTACACATGCAAACCGGTTAAGTACCTTAATTTATTGTATGGAATATCAGGCTGAAGATATCCGGCAATACTTAAAATTGTCTGAACAGGAAATAAGTGTCTATGATAACATTAAAGAAGGTTTTCATGCATTTTTTATTGGAAAGAAAAATATAATTTACGAACGAAATGTTTTTTTTTTTTTTTTTTTTTTAATAACAAGGACCCAACAAGTCTGTGGATTCTTTTTAACAGCTCTATATACGTTAAACGAACATTGTAACTATGGGTTTTTAAAAAACGAACTTAACAGGGGCCGTTTGGTTGTCGGGTATTTAGACTTGCGTTTGTCTGAAAAATGCAATTTGGCGGAAATCTCACGCTGGAAGAAGCAGTTGAGAAGTTGAAGAAGCCCGACACACTGAAACTATCAGGCATTAAAAATACAATGGAAGATAGCCCGACTGAGACATGTTCTGTGGACAGAATAATATGAAAAGGGAACCCACCACAAAAATACAAAGGCATAATCACAAATAAAAGTCAGAATAGATAAGTGTGGAAATAGCCTTTACCACGTCAAAACACAATGTCCTGCCAAAGTTATGACATATCACGCATATGAAAAAAAGGATACTACCAGCATGTGTTTACATCAACAGCTGCCCATGAGATAACAGTGGACGGCAGCAGAGTTTTCCTGGGAGCAATATCAGCGGGTGGAGACTCATGGATGGTTGACCCTTAAAAATGGATGGCAGAAGAGTGAAATTTAAGATCGATACAGGCGCCGATGTGACTGTTATCCCAGACAAAGTGTTCAACCAAATTTATGGAAATAATGCCCCAAAATTTGCAGAAGCAACAAAAATAATATGTGGTCCAGAATGTGTTCCACTGGATGTATGAGGGAGTTTGAATATCGTACTTCAAAAAGGAAAGAAGAGAATACAAGAACAAAAGCCTATTTGATTAAGTAACGCTTTTTCAGTATGTCCAGGTCAATAAGCTTTGACCTTGACATACTGAAAAAGAGATATCCAAAACTGAGTAGTGGTCTTGGTCGGGTAGTGAAACCTTACACTATTAGACTTAAACCCGATGCAAAACCATTTTCATTAAAAACACCAGGACGAGTACCCTTTCCTTTGTTACACAAAGTAAAAAAAAGAACTGCAGTATATGGAGCAAATAGGTGGTATCAGTCGTATGGGGGACGCGACTGGTGTATTGGAATCGTAGTCGTCGTGAGTAGAGTAATGGATAGCGGCTCGGATTGAAGAGATCGGAGGGCCGAGTTCGAATTCCAGTCGAATCCATTACATTCACTTACATGCTAATACCCTTGAGAAAGATATGAATCCTCTTCTTCTCCCCTCCCCCCCCCAGCTATAAGTAGCAGGATATGCCGGGTTCTATAGCCTTGAATGGCAACTGGTCTACTGCAGAAGGAACTACGGGAAAAATGTGCCTCATCTGTCATGCATCGAAAAAGACATGATCGCCTAAGCGTGTATCTTGCATGGCACATAACTAACTGACTGATAAAGAAGTCAGGAGGCCCTCGTATATGTGTTGATATCACACAGCTGAATAAGTTAGAATGTAGTGAAAAATACATTCTACCCATCAAACAAACTCTTGGGTCGCTTGCTGGTACTAAGATATTTAGCAAGTTAAATACTAACATGGATTTTTGGTAAGTTCCGCTAGCTAGTCAGCTAAACTGGCCACTTTTATCACACCTTTCGGGAGATTCTACTTCAAAAGGCTACCATTTGAGATAGCATCAGCACCAGAACAGAATGGTCACGGGGATTACGGAAGGTTTGAAAGGTGTGGTCTGCCATATAGATGATATTCTGATATGGAGACACTCTCAATAAAAACATGACTCCAGTCTACATGCAGGAAGCAGGAAAAAGTTGGGATCACACTCAACATGATTAAGTGTGAGTTTCCAAATGTGAAGGAATGAAGGCTGATTCAAGCAAAACGGCTTCCATAAGGTAATTGCAGGAATCTACACGTATAAGTGGACATCGGAGCTTTCTGGGGATGGTGAACCAGTTGGGAAAGTACATACCCCAGCGAGTTGAAGACTAACCTCTGCCAAACTTGCTTTTCAAAAGAAATCACTGGTACTGAGTAGAAGATCAGACTAAAGTTTTCAGCACATTGAAGGAATATTTGGTAAAATACACCAGTGTTCGTTCTTTACAATCCAAACCAAAAGACTAAAGTATCAGCAGATGCAACCAGCTTTGCTCTGGTAGCGGTGCTTTAGTAACAGTAAATGGAAGAATGGAGGCCTGTCGTCTATGCCTCCAGGTCATTTTATTCAGTTGAGCAGAGGTATGCTCGGATAGAAAAAGAGGCACAAACGCTGACATGGGCCTGTGAAAGGTTTCGAGGTGTTATTATTGGCCAATATTTCCTGCTCGAGACAGACCACAAACCACTGGTGAGCCTCCTAGGGACACAACCTTTGGATGTCTTACTCCCAAGGATACAACGCTTTCGGATGAGACTGATTATCACAGTATATATCGCAGGGAAAAGCCTTGTTACATCCGACGCACTGTAACGAGCTCCAGTAAAAGAAAACACAACAGATGCCGACACGGAGCTCATGGAGAGCACTAACATTTACGTGAATGATATAATGGATAACCTACCAGCAGGTCTTCCCTACTTGCAAAATTTACGTCATTATCTTAGAACTGACAGTATATGTTCTACAGTTATGCAGATATTCCAGGATGGATTGCATGAATGCAACACATGTTCAACGTATAAATCCCTCCTTGGAGGGATTTTCAACGCAGGCTTATCATCTCTCAGTTGCGTCTCTATATTTGGGCAAAGTGCGCTCAGGGGCTTCTCTGTCAAAGAACATAGGGGCAACTGAGAAAATAATACTGAGAGGTGCCCAGCCCTGAGGAACAGCTGCCCGAGGCCGCGTTCTCCCATTGCGCCAGAGAGAGGGATCGGTGCTCACACCGAGGCCAGCCGCAACCGACGGCTGTGGTGAATTTTTGTCCCTTGCCCGAGTGTACACGCTCGGGTCCCCCCACTTTAAAACGACCTTGTGTCACATCTCGTTCTGGTGGGGGAACGAGTAAACACCGAATACAACACATGTTCAGAAGTGTTAAGTATGTACTGGAAAGAGCGTGCATTCCTAACTGTACCGCATGGGTTCTTGATTAAGAGTACAAGATCTATCAGTACTGAGGAATGGCATCCCTGAGAGACTCCATGAAGGTAACCAGGGGCTTAGTGAAATGCATCGAGCGTGCACGTCAGAGGGTGTGGTGGCCAGGATTAAGACAGCAGCTAAATGACTCAGTGCTGAAATGCAGAACATGCATAAAGGAACACACTAATCATGCAGAGTCTCTTGTTCAAACAGAACTCCCAGATAGAGCCTAGCAGAGATTAGGAGCTGATATTTTCACCCTAAAAGGCAAAAAGTATTTCTTAGAGGTGGACTACTACTCGAAATCTGAAATCAATGTTTGTACGTCATCAATTGCCAGAGACCTTGGTAACTGACAATGGTCCACAATTTTCATGCACTACAGTGGTCTATGATAAACTTTGAGCCTCCCTTGATTACAGCAATTTTGACTTGTTTAATAACGTCTCTTTTTTTTCAGACAATACCGTCTTAGTATTAAGCTACTCTCATCGATTATATCTTGCAATAAA
Organism: Acanthosepion pharaonis; assembly: GCA_903632075.3. Taxonomy (NCBI): domain Eukaryota; kingdom Metazoa; phylum Mollusca; class Cephalopoda; order Sepiida; family Sepiidae; genus Acanthosepion; species Acanthosepion pharaonis. Next base: position 367,754 of record CAHIKZ030000511.1, on the reverse strand, counting down.
AGTTTGTGAAAGTAGTGAATTTCAACGAGGGCAAATAATCGGATGGCATCAGTGTGGCAAGTCAAATAGAGAAATTGCTAGGTTTTTCCAGATTAATCATCAAACGGTTAATATTATTGTCAATAAATTTAATGAAGAAGGCCATTGTCGTGTTGAACAATGTTCAGGAAAACCAAGCATCGTGTCTGAGCAAACGAAATGGGCACTGAATAGGGAAGTCATCAGAAACCGTCGTCAGAGCATCAAAGATGTCGTCAACAGCATGGAAATGTCACCATATGCAGTGAGAAAGATTTTGAAAGAGTTTGGATATCAAAGAAGAGTTGCAAGAAAGAAGCCCTTGATTTCATAGGTTAAAAGAAACCTTCGTATGGACTGGGTGAGAGAATTCGAGAGCCAGGATTATGAATTTTCGCAGTCTGTAATTTGGTCAGATGAAAGTAAATTCTGTCAATATTGTAATTCGAGATAGGTTTAGGTTTGGAGAAATCAGAATGAGACTTGGAACACTGAATGTCTGCAGGCAACCGTGAAACATGGAGGAACTGGAGTAATGGTGTGGGGCACTGTCTGGTTTGGAGGGAAATCTGAGCTTATTCTTGTTGACAAGCGGTAGAATGGTCCAAAATACTGTCAAATATTAGAGAAAGGACTACTCCCACTATTTGAAACCAATCAGATTGATAAGAATGTCTACCTTTTTCAACAAGATGGGGCGCCATGTCATACGAGCAAAGTAGCAAAGGGCTGGAAGTAATCGAAAGGAATCAAGTCACTACCATGGGTAGCCCAAAATCCTGACATGAATCCAATAGAGCACATTTGGGAGCACCTTCACCGAAAACTTCAAGGGCGTGCAACTAAAATCACGTCAGTGGCAACCCTTAAAGAAACATTGCTAAAGGAGTGGCAAAATATGGATCAGACGATTGTTGATTAACTTGATCAAATCCATGAAAAATCGATTACAAGTACTGAAATTAGAAAATGGAGCACCTACGCCATACTAGTTCCAAATAATGTTTATTTATGTTGAATAAGGATTACGTATTTAAATTTTGAAATTGGATGTAGTTTATTTCACCTGGCTAAAAACTTTTCTTAGGCCACTGTATATTTTCTACTTTTGCCATAGAAGAAAGCGACAAAAGAAAGGACATGGTATTTCTTCGGTCGTGTCGGCGTTTTCGCAGATCTAACTGCAATGATACCGAGATATTTTGTTTCGAAAAAAGTCCTTAATTCTCATCTAAAGAAATTGTATAGTTTTTATCAATTATCTGCTGATTGGTTATATATATATATATATATATATATATATATATATATATATATATATATATATATATATATATATATACTTTTTAACAACAAAATTGTCCAAATCGTGTAACAGAATTGCCCATCCCAAAAACTGTTTAATATCTAAAATATTACTAAACTGATTTTCTTTTTTTCCAGTTTGAGCCATCTTGAGACCATTTGTAGTAAGAATGACAAAACAAACTTTGAATTATTCAGCAAATGGCGGACCTACTCCATACTAGTTCCAGATTATATAAGTTGAATAGACATTACGTAATTAAATTTTGAAATTGTATGGAGTTTATTTTTCAAAAACGTTTCTTAGGATCACTGTATATTTTCTGCTTTTGCTATAGAATATGGGTTTCGGTCTTTACCCAGAAGCCCTAGGTATCCACAAAGCAACATGAAAGTTGAATGGGCATTCCAGACAACCAAAACCCTTCTAATTAAAGCTATAGATCCATACATTTCCTTGCTGGCATACAGATTAAGACCACTTCAGAATGGATTTATCCCAGGTCAGTTGCTGATGGGGCATAAGTTGCGCACTACAATGTCAACTTATCCATTGCAACTGGATCAAACACAACCAGATGGTGTCAGATTGAAGGAAAAACAGAAAAAGAATACTGATTGGATTAACTACAACCAGTGTCACTAAGCATCTGATCTCAGCAGCCTCGTACCAAGGAAACAAGTGCGGGTGACTGACGCCAAAGTCACTGGTACTATGGCAAACAAAACAGCATCACGATTTTGTATAGTCAAAGTACCTAATGGAGCTATAATACAAAATAGGCGTCATATGATTCCGATGGATAGATCAGAGTGTGTCAGTGGCGCAACAAACATACAGGTGCCGACACAGACACAGACACAGACACACACACACTCTTCATCACAGAACAAAAGAACACTTAGACCAGAGTAAACTCTCAGGACAAGATCAGAATGACCGATGATTGGACCCAAATGACTGTACTTGTAGATACTATCAATGACCACTTCCTAAAAAAAAAAAAAAAGGAAAATGTGATGATACCTTAGCACAATAGTCTGGGGGAATCACCGTGAGCAGACTCAAAGGAAAAAGGAACTCTTCATGAGGGAGGTGAATAACTTCCGGTAAGGGAACCAACCCTTGAAAATAAAGCTCTTTGATTATTCCTATTCAACGTGAACTCCTGTTGTTCCTTACCCACACATCTGAAATAGAAAAACACGAGAGAAAGGAGAAAAGAAAGAAAGTAAATCTGTAAGTTAAAATAAAGAATGAGTGGAAAGCTAGGGGTCAAGAAAGAAAGGGAGTAAATCCATATAGATGAAAAAAGGAAGAAGTAGGAAAGAAATAGAACGAGAGACCACCGAGAAAAAAAAATGGAAGGAATATCAGTCAGAAAGATGAGTTAAACAAAAATAAAAATAATAAATATAGGGAAACGAATGGAAAAGAGAAGTAGACGAAAATTGAAACTATTGCAAAAAAAGCAAATATGGCCTGTGGAGAAAGAAATTGAGAAGCCGATAACAAATAGGATGGCAAAAATGAAGGAAAAGATAAAGATTGCTTTTAAGAAAGTCAAGAATCGGAACAATCAAAAGAAACCCCCCAAAAACGAAGGAAATAATCGAAAATAAAAACAATAAGTCTACGACAACAAAAAAAAAAAACAGTTAAAGGAGATATTCCTCATTCTTTTGTGACGTCTTTTGCCATACGGGTTGCTCGTCAATTTGGTCGACATACTGAGAGTCAAAATGTCGAAGGCTTGTCAGTTTTGATGAATATTTGCGCCATTCGTAACCGTTATGGTGGATCAGGCTAAGGTCACAAAACAGGGAATAATAAATAACCATGAATAGGAAAAGTGGCAAAAACAAAATGAGCAGTTGCATATTGTAGCAACATTTCAAAAGACATTTTTATTTATTTACTTATTTTTTTTTTTTTTAAAGCAACGATGGCCGATGGCGGTGTACTAAAGTAAAATATGCTGAAAAGCAATGTCTTCTTCTCGCTGACAGTTACTGACGACAGAAAAAATGACTAGGTCAATATTTTGAGGTATTTCATCCTGCAAAAATATAATGGCTACGCACATACATGCGCATAACATATCATGCTAACGAGCATCTCTTATTGCTATATGTTTTTCAGCATTCTTTACTCGTAGAAAACGACAAAAGAAAGGACATGGTATTTGTTTGTCCGTATCGGCGTGTTTGCAGATCTAACTGCAAGGATAACGAAATATTTGGTTCAGAAAAAATGTCTTTAATTCTCATCTAAAGAAATTACATAGTTTTATAAATTATCTTCTGATTGCTTATATATATATATATATATATATATATATATATATATATATATATATTAAATTAAAAAAAACAGACCACTTTAAGGTTCTGTGTAATAAATTATTTCACCACAGCCCTTTTAAAGGACTGCGGATCATCAGACTTTACTTCCAAAGGTTGAAACGAAAAATGAAAAGAAATTTACAAATTTTTGACGGGCCGTATTGAACATATGTAAATTAACGAACTGAGGAAGTGAGGGGGGAGAGAGAAGACATGAGTGAGTTAGATGTAATTTAATATTTCTATTCTTTCATACTTAAAATTACTTGAGGTGGTCCAGACATTGTCTGATGATCTGCAGTCCTTTAAAAGGGCTGTGGTGAAATAATCTATTACATGGAAACTTAAAGTTGCCTGTTTTTATTTAAATTATTTGCTCTGGATTTACATTGAGCTCTCTGGATTTTATCCTCCTTGGGTCTACCCATACGCATTACCTAGTTTTTCATAAACTATATATATATATATATATATATATATATATATATATATATGAAGAAATATAGTTCTAAGGTGTGCTATATTTATGGGATAAAGTGCTCAATATAGAGCGTATGTGAATATAAATATAAAAGTGAACATTGAAATCAACACTCAGAGGGGACAGGATGTTTCATGCTTGACCAATCGTCAGGCCGCGAGTGTTGGATTTTTTTCTCGACTATTATACATATGGGTCGGTGGTGCATTGTGGGTAATCCAATCTTGCAGGTTATTTTGGCGAGAGTTTGTTTATTTATTTATTTATTTGGGTTAATTTGTTTTACTTACATTTAATAGTTGGGAAAAATCCAACATTCGTGGCCTGACGATTGCGTCTAGCATGAAACAGTCTGTCGCCTCTGACTGTTGACTTCACTGTTCACTTATATATATATATATATATATATATATATATATATATACTGGGTTTAACAGTAAAATTGAGTTTCTTTTTTTCCAGGTTTTCAGATAAGACGTTAAGCCATCTTGACACCATTTGTAGTAAGAATCACAAAAAAAAATTTTCAGTTGTTATTTTTATCCCCTCTCCCCCCCCACACACACTCACAGACAAATTGTATATAGGGAAACTAGTTAGGACTTCATAAAGACTCTGAGGAATTTTGGTGACTGTACTAAGAATGGTAAAAACGTGTTCTTTTTGTGCAAGAAGTATTGTAGTTTGTTTGGGTCAGTGTTTGTGACTAGCTAAGTTTAAGACAATTTGAAAACAAGCCTTCCCCTCCATCTCCCCCTTTGGCCTTGTGCCAAACTTTTGTATTTTACAATACAAATCTTACTTTCCAATAAGATACCTAAACTTTATGAATACCAGCAGTACTAAATTGGCGGCAAGGTCTTATCATTTTACAGCTGAAATGGTTAGATGCAACCGTAAATTCTATGGTAACAGTGTCTTCTATCACACTTCCCGCTTGTAGAATACTCTTCCAGCTTCGTTCTTCCCAGTCAATTTTGACCTTTAAAAATTTAAATGCAATGTCAATCGTTATATTCTGTGTTCTCATTTCTTGTACTTGTGTCACCCTCTCTCCTTAATAGTAGTTTTTTTTTTCTCATATTCTCTAACGCTCAGTAACCTCTTGCGTCATAGTGGCTTAATTCCCTTCCTTGGATTCAAATGATTAAAACAATCTCCTCGGTTATTTGTTCTGACTTTGTCCCGCCAATAGAAAAACAAAAATAAAGAAGATGTTGTCGGTTATGTCATTTTTTTTTATGTCTTACAGAAGAGAAATTATGTAAACTTATCTTTTACCTTGCTTAAAAGAACAAATACAAAGAAAAGATTATTAGATATCATGTTTTCATGAATAAAGATTATTGTCCTTCAAACTCTAACAGACTGAAGCATAAAGAAATTAAGTACTTTGAATATACATATATATATATATATATATATATATATATATATATATATATATATATATATATAGTGAACTCTCCAGTCGTATTCGACGTATGAGGGTCAAGCAGCTAGTTCCTAGGAACCGACAGTCAGACACCAGCACATGTGATTTGATTATAGTGGTGAAGGATTTGTGCAGAACCAACCACACTTTTTAAAGGGCAGAATACAGCGAACTGGTGTACCACGTGCCACAAGGTACCTAAAGGACCCTCCGTAGTTTTTGAATTCAAAGTTGCCTTTCTCCTAGACCAGTTACCATCCAAGGTTATAGAACCCAGTTTGTCCTGCTATTTACCTATAGCTGGAGGGAGAAGAAGCGAAGGATATTAGTAAGTAGGTGAATGTAATGAATTCGACTGGAATTCGAATTCGACTCTCCGATTCTTCAGTCCACTACTCTACCGTGCCTCGTTTATAGAATATATATATATATATGTGTGTGTGTGTGTGTGTGTGTGTGTGTGTGTGTGTGTGTGTAAGCAAATATATGGATATAGATCCGACAGTATGAAGAAAAATATACTGAAAAATCAAACAAAAATCCTAATATGCGATTATGCTGTTTTAATGTTTAATGTCGACGTCGGACGTTTCGGTCTAATAGACCATCTTCAGGACATATTCATAAAAACATAATTAACATAAACCATATACAATTCAACATGAAAAAGACGATGGACATAAAAGCAATACCAATCCAAACAGATAACTTAAATCTTTTATAAGACAACCTGACGTGACGACGACGTGATCATATTTAAACGGAACGCTAATCTTGTAAAAGATTTCAGTTATCTGTTTGAATCGCTTTTTATGTCCATCCTTTTCTATATTGAATTGTATATGGTCTGTGTTAGATGAAGATGGTCTATTAGACCGAAACGTCCGACGTTGACGTTAAACATTAAAACAGCATAATCGCATATTAGGATTTTTGTTTGTTTTTTCAGTATATTTTTCTTATATATATATATATATATATATATATATATATATATATGCGTGCAATTATGCAATAATTGAAATTAAAATGAATATAAAATAATTATAATTTCAATTAAAGCATATTCATATTTTCTTTTCATCAAAGAATCCGCCATGAGCATTTATTATTGCAGAGCAAATTCTTGGTATGCTTTGTAGTAACTTGTAAATGTATTTTGGTGGATATGATTCCCAGACAATGTGTAAACAACTCTTGCTTATTTTTAGGCGGTTCACGTCGAACTTTACGACCAATTTCGTCCAAGACTAGTTTAACTGATAAAAGATCTAGAGATTTGCAAAATTCCCTTATCTTTCTTTCATTTCAGATAATTTATACATAGTTTTTAGCAAAACTAAATGTTGTCCAATAATGCGTCAGCCGGAAGAAATTGCATGCCTCTTAAATATTAAATGCTATTCTTCCTTTCGCATAATAACTTTAAGTTGAACAAGGTCTCCATCAATCTCATCTCCAAAATATCCAACAAATTATTACAACCCCATCACCATGCATAACAGTTGACCCAATACAAATTTCAATCATTCATTCGGAAGGATTTCATCTCACAACCTCTTCGTTTACCTCCAAATATTTAAGATTTCGACACGTCAGTCCATAGAACCCCTTTCCAATGTTCTAAAGCCCAATCCTTTTGCAGTTGTGACCATTTTAATCTTTTTAACTTATTTTCCTTTTTAATAGAAGTTTCTTAACTGATAGCGCATCCTTTAAGCCTCAAAAGATAGAAGTCTTATCATAACTGATACACTTCCTTTAAGCTCCAAAAGTAAGGTCTTCTCTTAACTGATACACTTACTCTAAGCCCCAAAATAAAGAAGTCTTCTCTTAAATGATACACATCCTTTAAGCTCCAAAAGAAAGAAGTCTTCTCTTAAATGATACACTTACTCTAAGCCCCAAAATAAAGAAGTCTTCTCTTAAATGATACACTTCCTTTAAAACCCCAAAATAAAGAAGTCTTCTCTTAAATGATACACATCCTTTAAGCTCCAAAAGAAAGAAGTCTTCTCTTAAATGATACACTTACTCTAAGCCCCAAAATAAAGAAGTCTTCTCTTAAATGATACACTTCCTTTAAACCCCAAAATAAAGAAGTCTTCTCTTAAATGATACACTTCCTTTAAACCCCAAAATAAAGAAGTCTTCTTCTTCTTAAGCCCCAAAAATAAAGAAGTCTTCTCTTAAATGATACACTTACTCTAAGCCCCAAAAATAAAGAAGTCTTCTTAATTGATACAGTTACTCTAAGCCCCAAAATAGAGAAGTCTTCTCTTAACTGATAACATCCTTTAAAATAAAAGAAAGAAGTCTTCTCTTAAATGATACACTTCCTTTAAACCCCAAAATAAAGAAGTCTTCTCTTAAATGATACACTTCCTTTAAACCCCAAAATAAAGAAGTCTTCTCTTAAATGATACACTTACTCTAAGCCCCAAAATAAAGAAGTCTTCTCTTAATTGATACAGTTACTCTAAGCCCCAAAATAGAGAAGTCTTCTCTTAACTGATACACATCCTTTAAGCCCCAAAAGAAAGAAGTCTTCTCTTACCTGGTACGCATCCTTTAAACCCAACAGAAAGAAGTCTTCTCTTAACAGTCATAAAACATATTGAATGTTGACGTCTAGAATTAAATTCATCAATTAATCGGGTAGCTGTTTTACTTCGGTTCTATTTGCTAGACACGAGTAAGTGTCTATCCTTAGCAATAGATGTTACTCTGGACTTCCCAGATCTTCTTCTGTCAACATCTAAGTCGGTTTCTGCATATCGTTGCAGGCAATAATGTAAGCTATTTTTTATAGCCGTAATTATCTAGCAATCTGACTTTCGACATAACAATCTATAGAAAGAATTTCCTCTTGGGCTCTTTTTTCAATAGTAACCTATTTAATTCTTGTCATTTTAACAATTTCTGAAAATTAACTTTAATCACACATGGAATTGAACCTCTACCAAGTAGAGGAGTTAAAATATTTCTACGCTATTGTTCAGAAAGGGTTCATCTTGTAACAAAATTTCCGAAGCTTATGCAAATAAATTTATAGTGCTTGTAGAAAAATTTGTTTGGGTTTTACATAAGGGCTTGCATATATACACAATAGCTGAATTTATTTATCCAAATATGCAAAATTAGCCTTTTTTATGAACTTAGAGAAACAATTCAAGGTTGCCCCAAACCGTTCATCGGTAGTACACACACACACACACACACACACACACACACACACACACACACACACACACACACACACACACACACATATATATATATATATATATATATATATATATATATATATATAATAAAAAAAGGCTTAAACACTAATATTCCATGGTCATAATTTATTCCATTGGAATCGTAAATGCGATCCAATTCATCAGACCTACAAATTCAAAAAAGAAAACAGAAAAAAAACTCCGGAAATAAAAATAGAATTTAGAGAGAGTAAGTATGAGAGTGGGACGAATTTTAGAGCTAAAGAGAGGGGTAACAGACAAGAGAAGGTGGAAAGATTAAACCTTAACAGAGAAATTTAGGGAATGTTGTCGGATGTCTAATACATTAAAGATACTTTTCGTGGTGACATACACACACCATAGGCGATCTAATGTTAAAGATCAGAATAAGGATTCTGATTCCTCTTATATATATATATATATATATATATATATATATATATATATATATATATATATATATATGTATATATATATATATATATATATATATATATATATATATATATATATATATATATATATATATAGGATGTCTCTCAGAATATATACTCACTTTTTGTCTTTGTCACCATTTTGAATATTTATAAACATGCTTTTAATTTACCGTAATTCTTTATATATAATACGCCTTCATCCATTATATGCCCTCGTTAAAATTGTGCTGAAAATGTGAGAAAATGCTTCTACTCATGCTTAATACGCACCCCTTGTTTGGTAATTAAACCCTATAAATTGTACCTCTCCAATTTCATTACGGCCAACGTTTCATACTCTTATTAAAAAATGGTTTTAAACATAGAATAATATTATTCTAATTTAGTTTTACGATAATTCTTATTTTATTTTAGATTTGTAAGTATTTTTAGGTACATATGATTGCATTTGACACCCTTATGGGGTCGCAATCGTAATCGCTGAATGTTAGTGTCAAATTGTCGCATGTTTGTGGTGAGTAGTTATTTCGCAAATGAAATCAACCTATGAAATGGAAATTTTTTGAAGATTTTTTGTAGCTCTGCATAATACGCACCTCTAATTTTGTTTATCATTTTTTAGAAAGAAATACGTATTATACATGGGGAATCACGGTAATTTAATATTTAATTTAAACCATCAATCTTTGTAAATCAATAAACATTAATATTTCTTAAACATTGACGATTTAACTTCTTTCAAATTCATTAAACACGCATTTACTGTCATTTTAAGAATGAGTAAATTTTGTTGACATATATATATATATATATATATATATATATATATATATATATATATATATATATATATATATAGGTTTGTCTGGCTCACTAGGTGTATCTAGGTCTGCTCTACGGTTGTATTGAGCGCTTTTGTTAGTTAGTTGTTTACTCGTATCGGGGTTTTTCTTTGGGCTTCAGACCTGTATCTGTGCGATTTTTTGTCGACAGAAGTTCATGTTTGTAACGCTTTCTTTTTTTAAAACCTTTTTTTCCCTCGAGATTGATTTGATTATTAGCAAATTTCGAAACGAGTCTAGTTATCTATAATTATATATATATATATATATATGACTGGGTGGGTAGCAACGAGGGAGTCTTAAATAAAATGTTAACAAAAAGAACACTGATACGCAGAAGATATATAATGAGGAAAGAGAGCTTCGAGACTTTGACACCCATAGGGCAAGTGAGATCGGAAAAGGCATTGGGGTACTTACTTGACAAGTTTGTACTAATGCATGATGGAAAGAGGAAGTAGGAGATTCGGAAAAGGGAGAAATATTGATAAAAAGAAAATCGCTGATTGTTTAAGTATCGGTCGTTCTGTAATCGTAAACCCATTGTCTTTCTTTGAAAACCTTAATATTTGTCTTTCTTTGAAAGCCTTAATATTTGTCTTTCTTTGAAAACCTTAATATTTGTCTTTCTTTGAAAACCTTAATGTTTTGTGTTGTTCTGCGGTCTGCAATAATCGTACATACCATTTATCCTTGAAAAATTCCACACAATTTTATTTCAGCCTCTATTCCAGCTGATTTCATTTTGCGGAAACTCCCCCGAAATGTATTCATTTCAAAGAAAATTGTCATTTAGAATTGCAAAAGTGATCTGATACAGATTCTAAAACCTCATGCAAATATAATTCATGCTAATCTAAAAATTAATTTAAATTATAATCCCATCATTTAAAAAATCGGTCAAATTATAAATCATTCAATTCTACATTTTTAATAAAATTATAATCCATTCAATTCTAAAATTTCGTTCAAATATTATAATTTGAACGAAATTTTAGAATTCAATTCTGCATTTTCATTAAAATTATAATCCATTCAATTCTAAAATTTCGTTCAAATTATAATTCATTCAATTCTACGTTTCCATTAAAATTATAATCCATTCAATTATAAAATTTCGTTCAAATTATAATTCATTCAATTCTACATTTTCATTAAAATTATAATCCATTCAATTCTAAAATTTCTTTCAAATTATAATTCATTCAGTACTACATTTTCATTAAAATTATAATCTATTCAATTCTAAAATTTCGTTCAAATTATAATTCATTCACTTCCAAAAATTAATTGAAATTATAATTCATTCTAATCTAAAAATTAAATCAGATTATAACTCATTCAATCATAAATGTTTTAATATTTTAATCGTGTAAAGCACCGTCTTTACTCGTTATTTTAAAAGATATGGCCAAGTAAAGTCTATATAGAGTGAGAAACTTCGACATTATTCCTGCCTTTCCACAATTAGTTCATGGTGACAACAATCCATGATGATCCATAAAGTTATAAAATAACAAATGAAGGACAATAAAAACAAAAGCAGTGTAAGGTTTATATTTATTTATGGCAAAAAATTTTGATATAAGCGAAAGTTTTTTTTTTTTTTTTAACTCCGAATAATTTGCTCTATATTTACATACAATCCATTCATTTAATTTTAAATAAACTAAATTCTAGACTAATCATAACGTTCCACATATTTTCTATCCCCCTCGCTTATTCCAACCTTACCCGACTTATTAGAATTTGAAAAAATGTCCACCAACATCGTTTATTCCAAACTCCTTTGTATTCAAGTCGCGAGAGTAATGAAATTTGACAAGAAAATGCCGTTTCTCTTCATCAGTGTAGGATTTTAAAAGTTTTTGGTTTAATGGTTAAAAATTATTTATAAAAACACCAAAAATTTGACTGAAATCGCATCCGTCACTCTCCTTTTTTAAATATATTTTTTGGTGTTTGTATTCAAAGAAAATTGAAATAAATAAGTTGGTCTTCTTACCTGCTTGCATAGATTACAGACGGTTTCAATGTCGAAGTCTGATACTAAAATCTGATTGGCCCAAAAATCAACTGGTGAATGATATTTTTTTTTGTTTTTTGAATATATCCGCCAATAAGAAAAATCGATTAAACATTGTTGTACACGCAAGATTAGTGTTTACGTCGGGCGGTGACGAATTTGCTTACCCCGAGTCTGCAAGCTGAGTTGAATTTGGATGATCTCCAAACTCTCAGAAAAGAATTTGAATAAATGACACGATTTACAAGGAAATACTTATTTTATATAGACACAAATGAGAAGAGATAACATGGAAGTGAATATTCATGCGCCCAAATGCCTGATTAAAAAGCGGGATTGTAATTCAAGTCTTTACAATAGGAGCCACTATAATAAAATCAAATTAAATCACTATTAATAGTAAGTTATTGTGTATCTTTTCGGAGGAAAGTGTCCCATTGGACCTACTTTATTCCCTATTCTCATTATTGACCTTCACGATGTCAATAATTCCTAACTCGGTATATATGTTGATGACACAACGATTTACTCCTGTCTTAATAGTACGCCCGATATGTTCGATGAAATGAAATTGGCACGATATCTCGAAAATGACATTCAATCTGTTGTTAACTGGGGCAAGAAGTGACTTCTTAATTTTAACGCCTTCTAAACAAAACTACTCTCTATTAAACATCGTAAAGAACACTTTTTGTCTTGCATCAGAATGGCTGATGCTAACCACCAGAAGTGCAATTCAATGCACCGCCTTCCTCTTATGCTTTTCCCTTTTGCCCAGTTTGCTGCTAGGAAAGACGGTTCACTGTGTTGCGCTAGATAAATTTCCTGGGCCAGAATCTATCTTGCATATTTATAAGTCTGCCATTCGTCCATGCATCGAATATTGCTGTTATATCTAGAGATTCTTGATAAACTCCAAAGAAAAATCTGCAATGTTATCGATCTTGACATTACATCTCGGCTTCAGTCATTTTCCAATCGTTACCTTTTGATTATATGAGCCCCGTACGTGTCTATTGCATAACAGCAATGACTCACAGTGCAACACATATGGTTACAATTTCGACCGAATAAATGCCATTCTGATTAGATTCACTAAGAGGAAAATACATTGAAAGTGAACTGACCTCCTAATTATCAAGCTCCGATAATGCTCATTTATCGTACGTAAGGACGCCTATCAGATGTTTGTAAACGTTTTTCCACATTGTCTCATTATCTCAATACATATCTAGACAATTATTTAATTTATTTTCTGTTTAAACATTATTTTTATAGATACAATTTTTTTAAGTAAATTCTCTGTTTTTAATTAAACAGTATTCATTACATTTACCGGCCTGAATGTTCGAGAATTTCATAGAAAATATGCGTTCTCCGACAGAAATCGAACTTCCTATACAGAAACCATAATTTGATCTGATGTGGTATACCATTTAGCTATAGCATTTACTTAAATATTTTTTATCTATAAAAATAACGTATAAACAGAAAATATATTAAATAATTGTCGAAGTATATACTGAGATAATGAGACAACGTAAAAAAACCGTTTGCATACATCTAATAGGCGTCCTTACGAACGGTATATTCATTATGTGTTGTCATACGTAGATAAGTAAATTGAACATAGAATAGGTTGTGGTAACAGTAGTTTTGTCCGACACGACAGGATCCTAGAAAACCAAATTATTCACCTCAGAACTTGTCATGTTTTTGAGTAGCCTCGTCAGATCTAGCCATTTGTATAAATGTCAAGCATGGCGTCCAACTCGTTCAAATATGTCTAAACTACCAATTAACTAGGGGTCGGCAACCTTTTGCTAACTATGTGCCGACTTTGAGTTTTAAAATCATTTAGTGTGCCAACAGCATACGTATTTTTATACAAGTCAAGGTCAATAGACCTGTTCTACAATATATTTTATACAGTAATATATAGTATATATACTTTAGTATATATTAAAATTGAAGCAGCTAAATATCTTCTTTGCGTTGTAGTAGTTATTGGTTCGGACATCGTGATGTCATTTGTGGCTGCGTGCCATTGGAAATTGGCGGCGTGCCACGTGTAGCACGTGTGCCGTAGGTTGCCGACTCCTGAACAATGTTACATGCTTCCTAAAACCTGATCTTTTTTCTGATGCATACTACACTAATATCCACTACTGACCGGATATGAAGGCTCCGAACACTGAACTAAAATTCCGTCATTTGCGCAAGGCTCCACGCATACTTTCTCTTTTTACTCACACAGAAAAAAATAAGCTATACAATCCAGAATTTCCAACTAATAGCGCTTACTCCCGCCTAAAGAAACAAAATACAGACCCGAGCCGATTTGAGTGTAAGAAAGGACGTCAAAGTCCATCATTTTCGGCGGTTGGCCGGCATCTTGGCCCGGGTTCACGGACTTCGTCGACCTCCTATCTCCAATAGGCAGCTTACCAACAGCCATCACCTCAGTAAGTCACAACTCATGCTCCCTCTCCTTCTTTTGGGACACCTTTTACAACTCCACTTATCTCTTTTTTTTTCAACGAGCGACATCTACATTGCTTAATCATTTGCTGTACTTTACATTAATACAATTGCTTACTTCTTTAAATCACCGTTATTTCTTCTTTGTTCTGCCATCATACGCGTAATATAATGACAACAACCGTTTCCTCAAATCAATGGTCAAAAAAATGAACGATCTATTTAAGTATTAAAGAAGATAATTCCTCATCAGATCTTAAAGCTTGGTGCCACAGAATCGCGTAAAACTTTACCAAATTCTAAAAAAAAAAAAACAGATCACTTGAAGAATTCTAATAGCAACATCAAAAATGCCTCGCGAATATAACTAAAAAAGAAAGTCATGACATCATCAAAATGGCGAGTGGAAACTCAACATTGAACAAAAGGTTAGAAAAGAAACTCCCATAAATACGTGAAAGTGTGATAAAAGTTAATAACTTGGGAAGCCTATTTTCCTGAAAAAAAAACTGTTCTAAGAGAAAAATGTTATAATTTCAGCCGACGATAATGCATACTGTTCAGTCAATGAATACCGAATGCCTCTTATATAGGAACGGCTTATCTCACCATAAGACATGTCGGAGTTAGCTCCTCCTTAGCTCCTTATCTTTCACTAGGGGTCTCTCTTCCCTGTCTATAAATACTCGCTGGCACTTCGCCTCTTCCTCTTTTTCCCTCAGGCCTTTGGGCCACCACCTTGAGGTAAATCTCTTTCCTTAGGCTTTCAGCCTTACCACTTCGCAGATGTGAACGCTCACAGATACAGCATTTCCCAAATGCTGGGAACACGCTAAGAACAATACACGTACGTACGAACACTCACCACAACACAACACACACACATAATATTCACCACACGCACTCTGTCCATGTAACTGCCCATGTAACTTGTAACCTTTCTTGTTATTAATACATATATTTGTTTACATATATTTATCGGTCTTGTTCGTTCTTCTTTGCCTTCTTTGGACTTAATTAAAGTCCAACTTTCTCATGTAGTTGGACCGGCTAGCAGGAAATCTTAACTCACGTGTGTTCTTCTTCTTCTACTCAACATCACCGACACGGTTCTCTACAGACATATATAGGATGTATCAAAAATACTATTACAAAATTTCGGGGAGGGTTCCTCACACGAAAACAACGTTTGGACATCCATTTTCGTAATAGGTTTCGATAACTTTAACACGTTGTTTGATTATTAATCGTCCCATGGTCGAAATTGCCAAAGTTGTTAAATCTGAAAGAAAAAAAAATCATCAAACGGTTAAACTTAATTCCCATTTAAAATCGGTCCAAGTTATTGGAACACCCTATACAAGGAAACTGCTGATCATAATCAAAAAGAGGCGCACAAAATTTCTAGGCCACCTAATGAGGAAAGAAGGCCTGAAAAATCTAACACTCACAGGACATAGCGAAAGCAAAAGAAACAGACGAAAACAGCGAGTAAACTACTTAATGGTTTTGAATGAATGGATTGCAAAACAAGGACAAAGATGGAGGGTAACGGGTGCAAAGTTAGAGCAGCAAAAGTTGTGGAGAGTATTGCAGACTTTAATACATTTCATGAGAATTTGATGCTCCCTGTACATTTTACCAGCAAAAAGATTTGTTAAACTCGTGTGAATCCAAAGGAAAAATAAGACATGGAATTTAAACCAAGAAATATTAACAAATATAGTGAATGGGCCATTTTACAAAAGGAAAAATTAGAAATTAAATTAAATGTAAAGATTTCAAAGCAACCTTCAGCGTGCCTGTAGATGAAGTACTTACCGTATTTGACATCATATAAGACGTACGGGTGTATAAGACGCACCCCAATTTCAGCAGGGCAAATCAAGAAAAAATTAGTAATTAGTAAAATTATTAATAAATGGTACAGCCTAGGCTATATTTATGAGGTATTATTTTGGTTAAACACACCATGATTACAATTAAACGAAAAATAATAGGAAAAAAGAACACGAGCCTATAAAAACTTTATTATATCGAAAGGTAAGAAAACAAAATAAAAATCAAGCAATTATTACAATTGAGCAAAACAGTACAGTTACCATTAAAATTTTATTCATCTTCAAATCCATAAAATTCGTAGACTTCGTTATCAAAACTCTGAAACTCATTTTTAATACTACTATCATGGAATAGTTAGGATATAAAAATTCTGATTGTATTTATACCAATGTAACTGGAAATTATCGCAAGAAATATATTAATGAAACAAATATATTTTACAAAATTTGAATTTATTTCATATAATTTTAGTGAAATAAAGTACTAATATTAAACGTGATGAAATTATTATAATGAATATTATTAATGATAACACTTTTAATTTGTATAATAGCTTTTTAAATAATGACAATAAGTATATGAAAGTTACTCTAAAATGTAAGCTAGGAGGAGTTGCCAGGTAGCTAAATTCAGCCAACTATCGTGAATTTTGAACCTGTATATGGCATATAAGACGGAGGGGAAATTTTAAAGATATTTTAGTAAAAAAAAAGAAGTGCTCCTTATATGCCATTAAATGCGGTACATTTTTTCGGCAGCAAAAAGAATTAGTCTTTTCGCTATGGAAAGTCACTGAGAAAGAGATGGATTCTTTCAAATCTTGTGTAGCGTGTAATTATCGTCTGGGGTTGGTAATTCCAAATCTCGCCGCCAGTGATTATCAACAGGGATGGGGCCGGTAATCCAACAAGAGATTAAATTTCAGTAATTCCATATCTATCTATCTATCTATCTATCTATCTATCTATATATATATATATATATATATATATATATATATATATATCGATAATAATCCGTTGGTATATAATCCAAGTGAATCCTAACAATATAAAATATTAAAACTGATCCACAAAAAGAGCTCAATGTATTTATTATAACAGAGCATATAAATGGCATAGAATAGAAATCCAAATTTACCTCATTCGAATAGCTATTTCAACCAACAAGTCCTATGTTGGCATTGTCAACTCAGAAGTCTCAAGGAATAAAAAAAATTAGGAAATCAGGCGATTCCGCAACCTTAGTTTCAACCTTTCAGTATCTTCAGGTAATTTCGGTCAATTGATTTCCTAACGCTTTATTTAAAAAAAAAAAAATTATGAACGCTATATTTAAAAAAAAAATAAATAAATTGTAGAATCAGATTCCTACATTTTTTTTAAATCATAAATTTTGTGCAAGTTAAACACATAGAGGCTCCCAGCCAAATATAACAACTGATGTATTTTGATTGGTTGTAAAATATTAATTAGGTGTCGTCAACTACGTTCGAAGGTACCGACCCAAATTTTGACCTCTAGTTGACGCCATAAAATGTAAACATGTTTACGAGCCTCCCCACGTGACCAAGAGAACTAATAAAAACGAAACTTCGACGCGACTTGGTCAGTGGGCACTTAAAATATTGAAACCAATTCACTTGATTTCATTGGAAATCAACACAGCAAAGGAGACGAACTTTATCTTCAATACAACAACAAACTTTGTCAACCATCTCCAGGCTTAACGCTCACTCCCACAAAATATTCCATTCCACATGAATCTCTGGTTAATGAGCGATAACAATCAGTGAGTCAAGAACAATACTTTTTTTTTCTATTTAATACACAAAAAACATCTGTTTAATTTTCCTATAAAAACAAATATAGCTAACTGTCATTTTTCACACATACAGTACAGTAGCTCAAATTCTTTCAGTAACACACACACCAAAGAACTCTATTGTGTTTATCAACTTTTTGCACTATATATTATGTATTTGTTGTGTTTATAAAAAAATATTTATTGTTGAACAAATTTACAATTTCTTCTACTTGATTATTTCTTTTGTTGTTGTCTTTGTTACATTTGATATTGTAAAAATTGTAGAGGGTCAGTTTTTATTTCTATTTATAACCAATACAAATTGGCTGACCCACTATAAAATGAATAAGCGCACGACGTGAGGTATGGTAGAAGGTGGGGTGGAGGAAGAAAGGTGTAAATCAAGTGTATTATTGGTAATATATTGGTGGGGAATTAAATGAAATATACATACGTTCTTTTTATCCCACTACAAACGAACCCGAAAGGAACTTTTTAGTATGAATACAACGGGACATAATTTCCGGTCTCTGGTTTAAAAGTTTTTTTTTTTTTTTTTTGGTGTGGGGTCTGGAAATGTTATTATAGCTAATTTCTCTTGTTGCCAAAGGTTACAGATGTTGTCGTGATTATTGTAAGGATTGGCTTTTTAAAAAAATTTCCAATTTACAATCGGATCTTTTTTTATTTTTTTCCTTTGATTTCCACACATGGTTGGCTACTTTAGTAGAATTTCTAAGACTTTCTAAAGATGACTTATGATTTTATGTGTATTGAGCACTTTTTTAAGGCAATGCTTCCTGGTCTAATTCAACTCTACCCATTAAATTCTTTAGTATATATATATATATATATATATATATATATTGAGACAAAGTGTAATTTTTCTTAATGATACTGCGTTTCACCTTCGTGTTTCTGGTAGGCATTGTCAGCAATAACAGAGAATAGACTTACGTGATTAGAGCAGCGATGTCGACCGGGGAGTCCTAAAGAATTAATAGATTTATTTTCAATCCTACATGTTTTATTATTTCAAGTGTTAGACTAAGTGGATGCTCGTATTTGAAGTAGACGCTCTATGTATTTTATTATTATTATTATTATTATTATTATTATTATTTTAAACAGTGCGTAATGCGTATATCGATACATAAAAACTAATGTTTACATGACTCAAAATTTTGAAAAATAGGTTTTCACCAATTAATGTGGTCGGTCTTTAAATAAATTCGAAAAAAAAAAATGCCAAAACGGTAAATCGGCGCGCACCTTATAAAACTGCCCATTCGGTTGTTTCCGTCAATCCGTTGCTAGTGAAGCGGATATTCGGCAATTTTCGGTTGTTTCCGCCAGCTACTGCTGCTATATAAACTGAATGCCGCCATTACTTGTTGAGATGTTTTAGTTATTCGTATCTTCTTTAAATGTAAGTATTCTTAGGGGGATTTTTTTTTTTTTTTTTAATAATTTTACATACGTACATATTGTTGTCAAGCGTTAAAGGAAGAAGTGAAGTACAAACCTTTGTTAAAATATGTAACTACTTCGTCTGGTCGGACAGTATTACTGTAGTGTACTGTGTGGACTGTGAAAACAAAAAAAAAAAAGTAAATCGTTGTGTTTATTTAGGTACCTTCATGAAATCTCTAAAATATAATAACGGCCTTAAACTTGATAAAAACGATCGTCTAAATATTTGTTATTATTAAGAAGAGGAAACACCAAAATAGTTTGGTTTTTTTTTTTTTAACTTTTGATCCCTTCTGAGCACGTCCGAATTTTTAACTTTTTTAAATAAAGAAAAGTCACAACTCGAAAATAATTGGTAAACACAGAAAACCCTGATTAGGGGCTTTTATACTTTCGCACCCCCTTGTTGCTTGTCATTCAGCAATTGGTTGATCCCAGGTACGACAGTCTGCCTAGAGACTGATATGTGGGCCTCATACAATAAATGGATTATTTTGACGCTACACATCAAATAACAGACGTGTTGGCCCCGCATTAAACTGGCCTTGTGTCTAATTTCCTCTCCTTATTTGAAGCAAATAAATGCGATGAAGAATGCTTGAATTTCCAGTAATTTACACTTCAATAATTTTAGTTTAAGTTAAAAAAGCTTGTGATTTTTCTTGAATTTAATTATTAATTAACCAATAACCTGTCAAAATTGAAGGTATGTTTTTACAGATATTGAATTTGTTTATCGAGATTTATATTTAAATTTAAATATTATAATTAACAATAACAAACAGAATTGTTTCCAGACTGTCGTCTCTGGGAGTCCCATTGCTGAATGGCAGGAAGCGGGGGGGGTCGAAAGTGAAATAGTGCCATTGATTAAAAAATATCAAATGATTCTTTTTCCTTTTAATTAGCATTATTGGGTTTACATTTTAAGTGAAAATCAGAAATTGTAGAACAACTTTTGTGTAAATTTTAAATTGAAAGAAACGTCGTCCCAAAACTTTTTAACTTTCAACTTCAATTTATTTTTGAAGGTAATGCTTTTTTTTTTCCTCTCATAACCATTTTTTCTTTGCAATTTTCAAATAAGTAAATTAGATAAGTCGGCTAAAAAATTTTCTCGACGTTATGCTTAACCAACTAATCTGGTGGACTATTTATAATTCTCATAAATCCTCCAAAACTTGTTGCCTTATGCCAAACTAAGCTTAAACAACAATAATGCATTTACTTCGGCATAAATGCAGGTTTTATTCCTAAGTAAAAGGAAAATCAGTATAAATAAAATAAGTTTTAAAAATGCAATAAAATACTATAAACACTTCATTGCTTCTTTTTTTTTTTTTTTTTTTTAAATTTCTTTTAATTATAAAATTGCAGTAATTTAATTCAATTTTTAATTTCGGTGTGCATTTTTGGTGGGGGTGTTATTATTTAAACGTCTTAATTTCTGAATTACCATACTTAGATTTCCTTACTTACCATTATTCTGCAGAACCCTCCTTTCTATTTACCAACCTCCCGACAAGATGTGGCACAAGGCCAGTTTTTAACTTACCTGTATATGTGGGGTCAGGTTAGTCTACATTCCCCAAACAAGACTCTGCCCTTCGGCATATGATCATCAGTTTTCCTCTTTCCCCAGAGGCAAAAGAGGAAGAGAAAGCCTCCTCCTTCTTTGAAAATGAAAAGTTACACATTAGAAATATAACTAAAAAATAGTTTCCAAAACTCTATATAATTTAGTCAAACTATTACACTTTCGCACTACCCCCCCCCCGTTGCTTAATGTTTTACAAACATTGATTTTGTTTCTCGAGATTTATATTTGAATTTAGATATTATAATTAACAATAACAGACAGAACTGTTTCCACTGAATGACAGGAAGCAATTGGGTAGGTGGTGCGAAAGTGTAATAGCGCCCTGTGTTACAACAGTTAATTAATCTCTGTGCAAATAAATTTAAATGGATATATGTGTTGATTTCCTGTTTTCCTTATAGGTACCTTCATGAGATTGCTAAAAAAAAAAAAAAAAAGAGCAAAAAAGACACCAAACTTGACGAAAACATAATTTTATCGTCTAAATGTTTGTTATAAGAGGAAAGACCGAAGTACTTTTTTAATTATTTTAAAAAAATTTTCCTTCTTTTTAGAACATTCTAAATTTTGATTAAAAAACCTTGTTTCTCTTTGTATCACCGGAACTAGTAAAATAACATAAATTTTTAGCATGTTTTTTTTTTTTTGCATGTCAGATATTAATTTGGAAAATCTTGCAAAAATAAAATAATTGTCAGATGTTAATGAAACTTTCAGAAACTATTCACAAATGATGGAAATTATTATGTTTTCTTTTTTTAAAGTCATAGAAAAAATATTTTTTTTAATATTTATTACCCACCTCCTAACTAATTTTATGAAAACTAGAAATTCTTTACTGTTCAGTTTAGTGATTATATTAGTTAAAAGCACTAGGCTTTGAGGAAAGAAAATCATGTATTTTTTTTTTTTAAATTGGACCCCCCCCACACACACACACACATGAAAATCAGCTCTGAATTGTAACACACAAAACTCAATAAAACAAAGATATTTAATTTCAAATGCTTTTATTTGCTTTTAGTTGTTTTTATGAATATAGACAATATTTTCTGAAAGCAAAAAATTTTTTCAATGAAAAATGAATTTTTAATACAATTATTTGTTATTTGTTTAATTGTATTAGATTTTTACATTTAAGTTGTTAAAATATAAAATTAGTTAAAAGCTGCATTCAGTTTCATAAATATCCTTATGAGATAGATCTTTTTTAGTGCATCGTAAATTATATAATTTTGATCAGTCAGAAGAACCGCAGTAATTAAGAAATGTAATTTTGTGTTTATAATATGGCTGTAATTATAAAGTACAGAAGACCAACAAGAATACTATTAAGTTGCGTTATTTGAGTTAAGCATTGTTCCCCGCTGTTAAGGCCTTTATTTTTGTGAAACGTGTGAAGTTAATTTGATTTTTTTCAATTTCAACTGCGAAGGGTACCTACAAGTATTAGTATCATCTTATGAAATTTATATGATCTTATTTTTATATTAATCTCAGTTATGAGATTTTTCAATAAATGAAATATCAAAATTATTAATAAAATGAATGGAAATATAAATAACACAGTAAAATGTAATAAATGTACATAAAATTATAGTATTTTATGTACACTTCTGATAAAATTTCATAAGAAAGGTATCTATAAATTAATTAGATACCTTTCTTATGAAATTTAATCTCACTCTCAACAGTTTTATTTTAATATCTTTATAATATATTTTCCGTAAAACATTAACGTAAAGGTGAAAGCTAAGTACAAAAAAAAATTAGAGCACTGAAAATTTTCCTTAAAAATAACGAGGTAAATAATTTGTTCACTTAAATCTAAATAATTTCACTTCTCCCTTTCTGTAGAAAAACTTATCCTCACGTAAAGTGTGAATATGTAATGAAATTGTCATTCATCACCTGTCAAGTGACGCAAAATGTTATGACCTGCTTTGTTTTATTTTCAAACTACATATTTTCACCACAGAAACTAAGTAATGCTTGTTTCAAAATATTTAAAATGAACATAATTTCCGATTTTCTTAAAATAAGTTTTGAAAAACATATAATTGATTTTTAAAAGAATTTCAATTGGAGATTTTCATTTTTTTTATAAAATAGAAAATTGATTATCTGTCAATTTTGCTGATTCAAAAAAAAACAAGATTTTTAACGTTCATGCTTGGAACGATTAAAAAATATAAAAATACCACAAAGATACTTTGATCTTTCCTCTTAATGATAACATAAATATTTAGACGATAAAGTTTTGTTTTCATCAAGTTTGGCGTCTTTTTCATCATGCTATGCTCTTTTTTTAACGATCTCATGGAGGTGCCTATCTTTAAAGTATGCCCATGACTTTTCTAAATTCTATTCAGAATATGAGGTTGGGCAAAGAAATTTAAGGCAATATGTAAGGGAGGTAATTCAGTGTTGTGATGTTAAAATCAACGATACCCTTCCTTGTATTTAAATTGTATTTTTGAATAAACCTTAAAATGACTTGTCCTTTTTTTTTTCTGTCAGATTGTCAGAAGTTCCATAAAACTTGTACATCCCTATATGTTATTTTTCTTTCCCTTTACACAATTTGTTTACAAAACAAATATATTTAAAAAAAAAAAAGAAAGAAAAAACGGCTGTTGCCCCAAGAAGAGGTATATTTGGTAATGTGTGTGTATCATATTAAGGAAACTCATTAAAAAAAAAAAAAAAAATCCCCCTTTTCTCTTTGTTGCTTTTAAATCATTTCACTCCAAGAAATTGATCCACATTGATTGCAGAAAATTAGCTGCCACGAGAGAAAATTTTAAAAGTAAATTATTGAGTTATATGCATGAGATTGAAACCAATTTATATGCAGAGAGGGATCTCAAGAAAAGATTATTTTTTTTTTGTACAGTGAGTTAAAAAAAAAAAAAAAAAGGATTAAAAATTAGACATTAGACAATGAAATATTGGTTGAATAAAAAGTCATGCTACCACAAAAAAAAATGAAATTTGCATACTCAATCAGTTGCCATATTTTATTCTGATCAACACAGGGGAAAAAAATTGGCTAATTTGAAAACACATCAAGGACCACCCTCTTGCTTGTCTGTTTTCTCAATTTTGTGTAGGCTTGCTCAACACTATCACCAACAATTAGAAATTTATACTTAAAGTATTAAAGATACATTGACTCCTGTAGCCGCCATATTTTTTGTTGAATTAAAAAAAAAAAAAATAAAGTGTCTGAAAAAAAGCTACCCACTAGGTTAAGGCTCGATATATATTCCAGCAAATGATGTGTAGTGTACATTATTATAATATAAATAGAAAAACAAAACTTCATGGGTCATTTTAAATGTTGATGTGACAGAAATGGAGGTGATAGATATGCCAAACAACTGATGTAGGTACCTCCACTATTTCAACATAAATTTTTTATACCTAAAGTTTAAGATGATTTTTTAAAAATGAAAAAAACATTCTTGAAGATTTCATTTTAGCTTTAATTGAAAACTAAAAGATTAAATTTATTATTAAAATATTCTGGTGTATTTCAGATAAAAATTATATAGATTGGAATATCAAATTTAATTTTGATTTCTTAAGTTTGTGGCCTTTTTAATTATGCTATACTGGTTTCCCATGAAAAAGTGAAGGTACCTAAACTGATGGGTAAAAAAGAAATGTCCATTTCAATACTTTCAATTTTTGGCAGAAAAACATGATGAAAAGGCCCCAAAGTTAATAAAGTTTTATCATCAAAATGTCTATTATTAAGAGGGAAAAACCAAAGTATAAAATTTTAATCTTTTCTCGCACTTTCAAAATTTGGGTTAAAAAATCTTGTTTGTTAAATTTTTTTTTTTTTTTTTTTTTTTTTTTTTTTTTTTCCTCAGATGGAAATGCAAAAATCAAATAGTCGGATTTTAATGAAATTTTCAGGACTTATTCACAAATAAATGAAATTATTTTTTTATTATTTTTTTTTAACATATGTTAACCCCCCCTGACCTGCCATATTTCATAAAATTTCAAGAAATTAATTTTTCACCCGGAAATTTTTTTTATTAGTTAAAAGCAAGACTCCTTGGAGAATCTAAATCATTAAATTTTTTATTTATTTTTTTTATATTTTTTTCAAACTACTCACTTCCCAAAAATCTCTCGAAATCATAAAATAAAAAAATGTAATAAAACTAATTATTTAATTAGAAAAGCTTTTAATTGCTTTTATAAATAAGTTTTATTAAGGAAACTATTGTCTTAAGAAACAATGAATAATGAATTTTTACAAGAATTTTTTTTTTTTTCATTTTTTAAATTTTAATTATAATAATTTATAATATATAAATCTTTTAAAATTTTGCATTACTTTCATCCAGTTAGGTGATATTGTTACTAAGTGAAAACTATATTTACTAATCAAAAATTGAAAACTTAATACAAATCATTTTGCATCAAGATTTTTAAAATAATTTTTTATTTTTTTTATGTATATAAAATATTATGTAATGTGGCCATTTTTGAAAGTACAGTCGACCATACACAGCATTATCTGAAAATAAGAGCGATGACTATAATAAATTTAAATTCAACATTTTTAAGATTACTGAGTACTTAAAAATCATAAAAAAAAGGGGCTCACCCATCACTTTCTTAAATTTTGTTTTAACAGATAAAGTATCTGTAGAACAACTATAAAACTGTTAGCACCTTTATTAGCACTTGTTACACGATTGGTGAGCAATGGTAAGTATGTAATCACTGCTACTGTTTGTTTTAAAAATCCATTTCTCTGCTATTTTAAACTTAAGTAAATATTTTTTTTTTAATCCGATTAATTATACTTTAAATCAGCTGATATTCCTCTTGGAAGATTTTTTAATACGGAGAATAACATATGTAATGTAATAAAATGCAAAATAATGTAATAAAAGATGACTAAAAAAAGTGTGCTACTCAGCTATTTTAGAAAAAAATTGATTCCAATCGATATAATTCCTGTTTGAAACACACCAAAGTATTTTGCTTGCTAGAAATAGTAAATTCAATCCTTTAGTTTTCAATTAAAGCTAAAATGAAAGCTTCAAGAAAGGTTTCTCATTTCTAAAAATGAATTCAGGTACCTAGTTGATATTATTGAAAACATCATGTCAGAAATCATTTTAAAATGTTTGCTTTTTACTAAGAGGAAAGACCAAGGTATTTTTCTGTTTATTAAATTTTTTAATGTTTTCTATCACATTCAAAATTTTGGTTAAAAATCTTGTGTGTGTTTTTTTTTTTTTTTTTTTTTTGTTTTTTTTGTATCAGTGGTGGGCCAAAGATTACTATGAGAATTTTTGCATCTTTTTTGGAAATTCTTGCAAAAATCAAATAATTGTCAAATTTTAATGAAAATTTTTAATTAAATTTTAAAGAAAGTAATGACTATAGTAAATTTAAAGCTAGCATTCTTAAAATTAGATTACAGAGTTATGGGTTAAATAATCATAATTATCTTCAAAAATAATTCTTACAATCCAAAGATATTTACTGGCTTTAAATAGCCTGTAAAAGGTTAAGTCATAAAAAAACAACCAGTAAATCAATGAAGGTTTCAAAGTCCAATTGTCTGGGTATCAGTCACATTTTTTTGGAATTTTGCATCAAGTAGTGCATTACTTCAAGCTATGTGGGAGAAAGCCAAGCATCAACACAAGTAAGGTAAAAAGTAGTCTGAAAAGTTATCAGATGTGACAAAAGTAAAGGGTTGTCTTCAACACAAAACAAATATCTGAAAAGGAATTAAATTTAGAGTGACCAAAACAGCCAAGATATAGGACCTGTAGTTTTAAATTAAGTAACAGTCTTTGTTCTTAGTCTCTGGTTTGGTTTGGTTTATTTTGTTTTGTTTTACTGCATATCAACCTCAATGACTTATTTAATGCCAACAAGATTTTTAGGATAAATTTGTATGAATAGAATAGGTATTCTTTGTAAGAAATCAGATTTCATTGATGTATTTTTTTTTGTAAAAAAGGTTTGTAGAGTTTCATTCATTTGTTTTATTTTGTTTTACAGCATATCAACCTCAGTAGCATATTTAATGCTGACAAGATTTTTAGGATAGGTTCATATGAATAGAATATATATAAATAATTTTTTGTTTTTTACCTAAAAATGTATTACTGGTAATACTTTTTTTTCCAAAAATGTATTGTTGGTATTTTTTACTATCAAAATCTATTTTAATACTTTCATAGTGTTTTGACTCCAGTTTGAGGTTTCAGTATTTTTCTATAGCTGGGACCCTAGTAGGTGCTACCACCCCAGGTCAGGATGGATTTAGGGAACAACGACAATTAAAAGGTGGTTCCACGCTTTTCAAAACCTCCCAATCAGAGGACTTATAGCCTGATGTAGTTTAATGTTGTACCCAGGATGCCTCATTGGGGGTTGGAGGATTGGGATGGGGCTTATTCCTCCATAAAGGTACAGTTGGCATATTCTGAGGCTCCAGGGTGGTATAGTATCTGTTTGCTTTGAATTCCTAATCTTCTCTTTTGCACTCTCTGCTCAACCTTTTCAGCAATCAAGCAATGGGCAAAAATCCCAAGTGGGCATAAAGTTGAAGGATGAAGGTTTTCCAGGCAACAGACAAAAAAAAAACTGACTAGAGAGAAAAATAGAGCTGCACTGGGTGATCTTATTCCAGTCATGGAGGCCTCCATTAAAAACTAAAGTTGCTAGCAAGTTGACTGAAGGTGGTGAGCTCAATCCCTGTGCTCGGCAGTAGATTTTATTTTTCTCTTCAGCCTCAGTACTGAAGATCCATTGTATAATAATTACAAACTCACATTTTTTTATGATGTATGGTGGCTGTTAATAATTAAGTATAACTCAAGACTTCAATGTTAAAATAAAACAGTATTTAATTAGAACTTCAAATAAATACTTAACAAGAACAAAGAAGTAAATACCTTGTTAGTAGCGTGGCTCAGATTAACATCCAGTAAATCCTAAATCAAAACCCAAGTCATCGACACACTGGATAGTTCTACTCAATGGTCATTCAATAATCACTGCAGTCAGTAGCCTGACACTGTTATTTATAAACTTGGCAGAAAACATTCATAAGTCCAGAGTGTCATGCTCAAACCTTGGTGTTTGTAGTTACTCATTTTCTTCCTATATGACACCTTTGTAATCAATTTAGTAAAGTTTCAAAATGACAAAAGAGAGTATCAGGAACAGTCTTCAAAGGTTTACTGCACAAGGGGTAAGATCTGGGGAATATGTTCCTTAGCCAAAAACTGCAGCACAAGCCATGGTTACTGATGGAACAAATATAATGCTATGAAATGACCACACTCTACACACTTTCCTGCCAAGCACTACCACAAACAATGTAAGTGAGCAATAAAGTCATAACTTAGTGTTCACGCATGACAGAATTGAAGGCCTTTCTTTGACAAGCAGCTTCACTGTGTAATTTAGTTCCATTACCATAGCAACAGTGTTGATACTTTTGAACAGATCTCATATCATTGATACACTAAGAGATATTTCATAAATTACCAGATAATATAGACAGCTCTAAATCATTGTTTTGTTGAGACACATTTTAAAATAATTTCCGACATGTTTTCAATAACATAATATCAACTAGGTACCTCCACTAATTTTCGATACCTGAATTCATTTTTATAAATGAAAATGCTTTCTTGAAGCTTTCATTTTAGCTTTAATTGAATGCTAAATGATTAAATTTATTATTTCCAGTAAGCAAGATACTCTGGTGTATTTCAAATGGAAATTATATTGATTGGAATTGATTTTCTTTTTTTTCCTTCAGTAAATTCGTCAAAGTTGTTCATTTTTGAGATAATTGTAAACACAATTTCTTGGTTTTAAAAATATTTCAAAAATAAAATATACCTTTCTAAAACTTTATTTGAGGAATATTAGCTGATTTAAAGTATAAATAATCTGATTTGAAACAAATATTATTTACTTTAAGTTTAAAATATCACAGAAATTAATTTTTTAATCAAGCAGTAGCTGTGTTTTTAACTGACAATAGCTGTATTTACATGCTTGATGAGATGATGACAGATTGATTGTTGTTCTGTGGAGACTTTATTTGTAGAACATAATTTAAGAAAATGATGTGAGTGCCTTTTTTATATAATTTTTAAGTACTCAGTAATCTTTTGGAAAAAGGATAAAGTGAATATAATAAACCTAACTGGAATTATTTCTCATTCCAAGCTATTATACATTACACCAGTTCCCATATAATCACTCAAGTTAAACAACATTGAGCCTGATCAGTACTTAGATGGGTGACCACTTGGGAATACCAGGTACAGTAATGCACAGTTGGTGTAATGAATAGTGGCTTGAAATTGTTAATTGGAAAGCCAAATTTCAATTTGAGTTGGGTTCGTTATATTCACTTACTCGTAAATGCTCTTGGGGAAAGGTATGAATCCACCTATTCTCCCCATCTATGGGTTAATTAGTAAGACATATCATTATTATCTAAAAAAAAATTCTTCAAATCTAAAAATATCTTCTGACTTTAAATAACCTGCTAAAGGTTGATGCACCACAGATGATGAATCAGTCAATCAAAAACAAATTCACCACCAACATATCCAAGCACCTTTGAAACATTGAATTTGAGATCTTTAGCTCTCATACAGTGTTCAGTTATATATTATGATTGCTAATGAGATGTTTTGAGCACCAGAGTCGTGCTGCTGCTTTTAATGACCTTAAGTTTATTCTATAGAGATTTGTGTGCACTTAACCTGTCTCCTGTGAATTCAATCAATTCTGATTTCATAGTACTTTCATGATCTGCGACTCTCCAATTCTTTAGGGTGGTAAGGATAGTTTGGCATTTGTCCTTACTCAGTTGCATGAAAACTTTTACACTGCATTGGTTATATTCTCTGGTATTATTTCTTCATCTTGGCCAGTGTAAATCATACCTCAGATTTTAATACTGCATGTCCTTCCATATTTTTGTCTAATGTAGGTTTTTCTCTTTCTTCATGGAAGAGTTTGATGAATTTATTCTGTCTTTGAAATGTTTTTCTCTATAATGAACATTCCATCTTTAAATTTTCTGTATCCTGTCCATAAGCATGCTTTTTGTCCTATTGAGAAATCAGTACAGAGATCCATTTCCAGTTGGGTTTGTTATATTCACTTATGCACAAATACCCTTTGCAAAGATATGAATCCATCTCTTCTCTCCCTCTAGTTATTAGTTGAATAGCAGGACTTACTGAATCTGTTAACCTTGATTGACAACCAGTCTACTGCAGAAAGAAACAACCACCTACTGGGGTGGGGTGGGGGAATCTTCTGCCTAGTCAGTCATGTATTGAAAGAGACATGATCACCCAAGCATATATCATATATGACACTTAACTGACTGATCTGAGGTAAAGTGATATTTCTTTTTCTCCCTAAATGGATACGTTTGTTAGTAGATGTCAGTGTTATACAAGTAGGCTAGTTATTTCTTTGGAGGGTATCCTCTTCATAACATGACTAATTCTGGGTTGAAATGAATATTTTGCTTCTTGTAGGCAATAGACAAACCTATTCATGTCCAGGTGGTAGGAATCAAAGTCTGTGTCATCTAGTCTGGGGTGGTTGTCAGTCATGCACATTACAAAAAACTATCAACAAGGCAGTGATAGACAGTAAATGGGGGGGGAAAATAGTTTTATTCTTTCTGTGCAGTCCAGTGCCAAATTGTCTATGACCCAGTACCAGTCTGCGGCCCAGTGGTTGAAGATCACTGATCTAGTAAATATCGATTTCTCTTGCATAAAGATTCTGTAACTCATCTTGTGGTAGTTATTAGCATATCTAAGAAGGTGAGTTTGTTTTTTATCCATTATCTTTACAGTGAACTGTATAATGATTTTCTAAGGATAGCTTAGATGTGGCACAAGGCTGAAAGTATGGAGCACTCAGTGAGGATCAAACTCACTTAGTTGTAATAGATTTAGCAAGACAGACTTGTTAGCCATTGCACCACACTGAGGTGCCCTTATAGTGAACTGTATAGATTGGTCTGATAGTTTATAATTCAGCTGTACATGCACATCTCCCTTATCCGTTTTGGATGATATGACCAAGAAATCGAAGCTCTTTCTGTGAAAATTGATAGTAAACCCCTTCTCATTTCAGCTTTTCTCAAAACTTCCTTTCTTTTATTTTTTTATTTTTTATTCAAATATATGTCAATGATGGTACAATGGAATAATAATGGCTCTGATTGAGGAATCAGAAGCTCCAGTTGAATTCATTGCATTCACTTATGTGTTAATACCCTTGGGAAAAGTACAAATCCATCTCTTCTCCCCAACTATGGATAAATAGCAGAACAGACTAGTTCCTATAGCCTGGGTTGGAAACCAATCTAGGAGAAGGAAAACTCTGAATTCAAACCACTTGCTGCTTTGCAGATCCTACCTCTATAAATTTTGAGAGGAGGGATTGGGTGTAAAAGCAACTGGTAAGCCATTTCACTATTCTGCCTTGAATGTCACCATGAACCCCATTTGTGAGATGGAAGAAAATGGTGACCACATTGGTGCAAAATGCATCAATTATATAAATGATGATGATATGTCTAAAATCTGAATTCTGATAGAAATTCGATATTAAAATTCTGTGAAGAATGATTGAAATTGAAAATGAATATTGCATAAAGCCCTTCCTATTGATCAGTACTGTTCTCTGGGCTTAGAAGAGTAGGCTGTCTTGTGAACAGATTCAAAATCAGCTTTATACAGTCAACAGCCATAGAATGGACGGTAGAAACTAACACAAAATGAGAAAAGATGATTTAATAAATAGATCAGAACTCAATTCCTTGATGTTCTTAGCTTGAAGAAAGCAAAATGCTTAATGTTTTACAAATAGTATCTAGTCTATAGGTATTATATCTAAATCTAATGGCCTTCTGCTCATTTCTGACTATGCCTGTTTTGCTGGGAGGGCTAGCTAGTCTGTGTTGCACAGACACCTACTCATCTACATTAGTGTTTAACACTTGCAGCGCCTACCTAGGGTCTATGCTGAGCAGACCTTAGTTACAGTTTCTGGGTCTGAGCACATCATCTGGCATGAAAAACTGTTTGAACAAGGCCAATACATTCAAAGCCTTGTGTCACAATGATTTCTTACTTTGTGCTTGCACAATCATCGTCAGTTTCATCTACACAATTTTTCTTAGAAAACTTTGGTCAACATGTTATATGGTTTTCAAGCACTTTCCAAAGGTGCTACAAGCTGGGATTGCCTCCTTGGGGTGATATTATCAAGAAGTCATATTCCTGACAAATTGACTGTGGCAAGATTTGAACCTCACTCTTGTGATCACAAGGCAGGCATCAGCCACACACCTATAGATAAATGTATATTTTTGTTTGCAAGGGACAGAAATAATATACAGTTTTATCAACATTAATTTTTGCATAAATAACCTCCAAACACTCTAGCTTGCTGCTATACATTTCATACACTGTATGATTTCATTGTTTTCTTGAGTAGCAATTTAACCTTAATGCCTGCATTGATTCTGCTATAAGAATTGCTTTAATTCTGTTAATATCAAAAACAAGCAGAAGCAAATATTTTTCCTTTCAATTTTAAAGAAACTTTATTAACAGATTTGTATGAAAGATATAACAACAAAAGTCTAGTGCGGTGTGCACGTTCAGGCTGCAATAAGTAATGAATGAAAATTAGATTTGCGGGAGACTGTGGCTCTCTTGTGAATGGTATTTGTTGTGACTGACATACAAATGCCGGCCATGAATAGCATCATCCACAGGGGACATTTCAGAAGAAACCTAAGAAGCAAATGACTTTGTATATATGTATATGTTAACTATATTACAGAAATGCTGAAAATCACCTTGTAGTTGAGGGTGCAGATTATATATGCATTTATAATTTGATATTGTCAAGCTTTTCATTTTCAAACACTTTAACAAATAAAGATTTGTTAATAACTTTCCTCAAAAAACTTTCTTTTTCTTTTATGTTTCATACAAAAGATTGACCCACACACACACACACACACACATATATATATATATATATATATATATATATATATATATATATATATATATATTTAATCATTTCATCCCAAGCAAGGCAACCAAGCCACCAAGATGCAGGCATTACATTTTTGAGATCAACTGCCAATTTGACCATATCGAACCAATCAGATTCACTAAGACCGGAGTAAATAGTTGTGTTATCAGGTCAGGTACCGAGTTGAGAATTCTAGGTGTTTAAACTGGCACTTTTCTTTTTCTTTTCCATATTTGTGAACTATAATTCTAAACTATAATTTTGGAAAGTGAAAATTTCGTTGAAATGTTTTCATCTGAGTCAAGGAAGATGAAAATAAGTCACAATATACAGGGGCGGGGAGTAGTAAAAAATAGAAGTCAGTTTAAACTGATGCCAGGAGAATATGGTTTAAAAAGCTGTCTTGAAGTATTTTTAGTGTATTTATGCACATATTCTTCTATGTGTTGTGTCCCTTCAGATCATGGCTCTCCACAACTTCCTGTTCTTTGTAGCCCTTACAGTTTCTATAAAATGAGAATTTACATTCTATTACAAACTAAATAAAATTGCTTCAATATCTGTATTAACTCAAAATAATATTTTTTTTCCAGTTTCCCATAGGCAATATTATGAGTTGATGTTAAGGGGTCCCCAATCAATAGAATAATGGAACTACTGCAACAATGAAGTAAATTTATTTCACTCCAAAATTAAGTATATCTTTCAATCTAGTCACCAGTTAGCGCTATACATTTTTCAATTCCTGTTTTCATTCTGTGTATGGAAAAATATTTCTTATTTAATTTTGATCTAATTGCACACAACTTCAATTTCAGTAACAGAAAAAAAAATGCTGACCTTCCAATACTTGATTCAATGTCAACAAGAAGAAATCAAATGGTAATTAATTAGAGCTGTATGGAGGAGGGAGTGTGCAATCAGTTTGGATTTTGGGTTTCTCAATGTTTGTACCATTGCTTGATAACAATGAAGCCTTTTATTCTAGTTTTGGAACAAGTTTTCTACTTTCATATCTTTTGTGAATGCTTTATTTAAGACACTCACAGGATTTTGCAGTTTGTGTGAATTACTCCTTAGTCACTGCTTATATAGAGCTCAGACAATAGTTCTAACTAACAGATGACTGCTATTGCACAATGAACTAAGACAATTTGCATATAACTGCATGTACTATTGAATGTGTTTTTGTAGGATGTATTGCAATATACAAAAGAAATTGTAGATACTGAGACAAAAGTGGGGGGGACTTATAAATGATGCATTTCACCAACATATGTTGGCCTTGGCTTCTTCAGGTCGGAATAAATGACAAAACAATGAAGAAGAATAATGTAACAATTCAGAAATAATAATCCCAACTACCATAGCAAAAATAAGCACATAATCCTACCTACCATCTTCATAACAGCCACTGTCACACATATTTAGCCATAACCTAAAATTCATAAACACCCCCCCAAAAACAATAACACATAATTATCACCAAACAAGATAGCAACAACAGGATAAAGGCAGGAATATATAAAATAGATTATACAAAATGCCCAATGAGTAACCCAGTTAAAAAATCCAGGAACCTCAAAAAAAAAAAGTCTATATGAATATCACAGATGTATGTTGCATAACAACACTTTAAACACACTGGTAGTTGATCTGAACACAATTTTGACTTAATAAATGCCAATTTGATCGGGGGGGGGGATTCACTAAGGAGAAAATGCATTGAGTGTGCACTAATTTCACAATTCTAAACAATAAACCTAAGACTGGGACCTTACATAATATTATCATAAAAGCCATAGAAGTACAATGTGATATATAATCTAATACAGAAACAATAACGGATCTGCTCAGTGGGCTTATTTAAAATCCAACAGACATCAACAGCTCTTTATATATAAAGATTAGAGGGACAATAAATTAAATTGCCTCATCAATGACCAGAGAGTATATATATATAATATATAAAACAAATACTCTCTGGTCATTGATGAGACAATTTAATTTATTGTCCCTCTTATCCTCAAAACTACAAATGTCTTTTACTTACAGTTTTGTCTTTCATTCCAACCTGAAAATCTGAAACTAATACATGTCATAGTAGCAAAATAGCTTGTTTAAAAGCTTTTCCACTTTGTCACATTATCTTCATGCACACACCCTTTTTCTCTCTAATCTCCTAATTCTCAACAATAAACCTAAGACCAGGACCTTACATAATATTATCGCAAAAGCAATAATAGCACAATGCAGTATACAAACTAGTAAAGAAAATAACACAAAGCAAAAACTACTCAGAGTGGGCTGATTTAAAACTGAACAAATATCAACAGTTCTAATAAATATATCTATATCAAAAACAAACACTTTATGGCTTCTGCTCATTGGATCCGATGAGGTAATTTAATTTATTGCTCCACTTATCTTCAAAAATCCCAAAACATTTTCCTTACACACAGTTTTGTCTTTCACTCCAACCTGAAGAAGCCACCACCAACAGACCTTAGCGAAATGCATAATTTATAAGTTTTTCTATGTTATCTCGACTGTCAAATATGTTTGAAGCTGTTTGTTACTCTCTTAGCAATACCTATGCATCACTTGACCCTTGTATATTGTATTTACCAATCTTACTCTGACACTTGGCTGAGTGAGGTGATAGGACTATATAGTCTGATCGAAAAAAAATTTCATTCAAGTTCCTGGATTTTGACTTTGATTCTAACAGCTTAAACAAATGTGAATGTTGGGAACAAAGGTGTTTGACTAGCGACTAAGAAAGCACAAAGAAAATAAAGTTCTGTTTTAAATTCCCTTTCGCCTGATTAAAAGTGGGGGTGCTTTTTCTCTTCATGAACCTTAAATGATTTCTTTCTCAAATTTCTTCAAAATCATTTGTCTTTCTCAAAATACCAGTATAGAATAGATCTACTGTCATCAAATCTGACCATAATTTCAACTTGAAAAATGCAGTTTTGATTAAAAGTGAAAGTAATTATTAACGAAAAATGTATTGAAAGTGTACTAATTTCAGAATCCTTTATGGTAGCTTTGCAACCAGGATTATGCAACATATTGCCCTTCCAAGAAAAAAAAAACTACTGCAGATACCATGTGGAATAATTAAAATTGATTGATTGCTTCCCATAGCTGGGGGGTGGGGGAAGAAGTGGAGTCATACTTTTCCCCAATGATATTTATATGTAAGTGAATATAATAAAAATAATGGGAAATGGAACTCTGTTCTC
Source organism: Acanthosepion pharaonis (assembly GCA_903632075.3). NCBI lineage: Eukaryota > Metazoa > Mollusca > Cephalopoda > Sepiida > Sepiidae > Acanthosepion > Acanthosepion pharaonis. The sequence goes on along the minus strand of CAHIKZ030000511.1, from coordinate 331,061 downwards.
TGATTAACAATTTCAAGCCCTCGTCCATTATACCACCTACACATCCAAGCTTACAACATCTGGTATTCCCAAGTGGTCTCCCATCTGGGCATTGTAGCCAGGTTCAATGTTGCTTAACTTCAGTCATTGTATGGGGATTAGTGTTTCAATGTGATGTGACTGTAAGCTGGGATAATTAAAAACAAAATTAATACAAAAGTTGAATGAGACGAGGTAAGTTAAACCTACATTGAGCACCAAAATTAATATTTACTGCTGAGTACCTTTTGTATCTTTTAATGTTTCACAGTAAATTATAACTGGTGTTTGTTGTATTTCTTCCGGCCATTTCCCTCCTTTTAAGACCGATTCCGTCAATAAAACTTATTAGAGAAGTTCTCTCTCAGAACAAAACATATCACTAAAATAGTTCTTTTATTTTCTTTTTATCCTTTGCTTACCCATAATCTATTATATTTACATGAGATTAGTTTGTCTTGTATAGCCATGTCCATGGAACTGTTCTGACCCAGGGGTTAAGATGGTTTGAGAACAATTACAATACGCAAGAAAGAGAACGACTAATGGCTCAACATAGCTTCTTCTAGATTATGAAGAAGTAAACAGTTAATTTTAACTGTTGATCACTGTCTTTGTTAAAAGTTCTTGTTGCCCAAAAGGAAATAGTGAAATCTTAAACGTCTGTGTTTACCTCATCAGAAACACCGACATGTTTGGCTTCAAACACAATTCTTCTGTAGAGTAAAATAATAAAAAAGGAAAAAGTTTTTACATACATTTCTTTTGTTGTTAAAATTATCAAAGAACTTTTTTTTTGTTCAGGTTTTCTTATAGGTTTTATTTCTGTATTTTAAGAGACAGTTGAGGTTTCTAGGTCATATAATGAGAAAGGAAGGCTTGGAAAATCTGATATTCACAGGACAAATTGAGTGGTAGAGAGAGAGGAAAACAATGTATAATGTACTTAGTGAGCTTTAGTGAATGCATGACGGAACAGAGCTTAGGAGAAATAAGAAAGAGTTTAAGAGCTATAAGGGACAGGAAGTTGTAGAGAGCCATGATCGCCTACATCCTGAGGGGACATAAAGACCAACTTCAGGGAAACAACAAATTTTTCAAAAACTCAAAATAAAATTTATCAGAATGTATGCATTTGTTATATTTTTTCACATCAAGGCATAAAAAATGCCATCATGGATTCCTGTTACCTTTTGCAGCCTGTGGGGTGTCATCACAGTAATTTTGTTGAGTCACAGGTGGTTTAAAAAAAAACAAAAAAAAAACAATCTGTAATCTAGTAAGTAGTTACTTCATTCAATCTGTAAATAACATTGGTTAGGCAATCAAATACCAAGCAAAATTTTTTTTTTTTTTTTTTTTTTTTTACTGAAAAAACCACATGATTGTTTTGGGGCTTACTCTTTCCTGTCTTCTTGATCATGATTATTATATTTATACACTGTTTCATAATAAAACCTATATAATTAAAGCAGATTATAAGTTGGTTGCTTTTCAGGCCGTAAAAAAAAAAACTTACATTTTGTCAGAATTCTTGACATCAGGAATTATCATGCTTATGTTTTGCTATTCAGATTCGTATGCTCATCTTGGTTGTTATGCACACAGTATTTGCCCTTTGTAGCCTCTGACCTTTTTGTTACAGGTGTCTTTCTTCATGCTTAGTAACCTACTTGGAACTGCAAACTAAATGCATCGTTCAATCCACGGGGAAAGATTTTCATTCTCCATTCTGTGCTAAGCTGATAATTAATGCTCCCCCCAGTTTTGTTCACCTATGTGTCCATTTCTTCCACTGAACCATTGTATACACCTTTTTACCACTTACGGATTTTGAACTCACAATTGCCAGGGGATGGAAAAATGGCTCTTTACCCTAATTAATTACTAAAAGAATTATTTTTTTTTTTTTTTTTTTTTTAACTAATAGCCACTCAAGATAGAGGTAAGCGGCACAATTTATAATATGTAAGAAAGACAACAGTTAACCCTAGACTTGAACAGGTTAAGATTGTAATGGTCAGAGAAAGCATCCTCTTGGGATTTCTACAAAGTAGCAGTTCAAGGGAAGAGTTTGAGTGGAACTTATTTTGCACTAATAGATTACAAAGGGAATGATAGTGGTTTGCCTCACTATACTTGGTGGGTCTTAGTTGTGAGAGAATTGGTGGAACTAAAGAATGTAGCTTGTCTGAATATTTTCCATGGAAATAGTGGTAATATAAGGAGAGACTTGCAACATTTCATCAATGGGAAAATAATTCAGCACCCACAAGGCTGCATAAATATTTTTAGACTGTTTAGATTGGAGAGTGAAAACAAGGCAACTCCAGCCCAAATTATGTGCTGTTTAGTTGGGAGATTAAATTTAAGGGGCCAAACTTAACATTTATTATTATTATTTTTAAATTATTTAAATTCTGAAAATTAGGGGACATAATTGTTATATTCAACTCTTATATATGGTTATTTTAACTTCCTAACAAATATTTTATTTGAAGCCAGGCATAAAGGTGTTTCTTCAATAGTAACCCGGTAGAATGTTTTGCCATAGAATCTTATCTCAAGAATTATATCTCTGATAGTTTCAATACAGCTGTAGACAAATCTGCTGGCAACAGCATCATCATCATCATCATCCTTCACATTATTATTCTCCTTATTACTCTTCTCTTTATTCTACTGATTCTCTTTCTTCCTCCCCCTCTTATTATTCTTATTTTTTGCTTCTTGTTATTATTTTCCTTATTCCTCCTCCTCCTCCTCCTCTTACTACTAATACTAGTAGTAGTAGTAATACTCTTGCAGTTGCATGTTTACACCAGATCTAGTATATGTTACTAGGGGATTGAGTGACAAAAAATCTTGTCAAATCTCTAATTTGACCAATATAACATATCCTTACAGGCCATGCCACTTTAGACCCTCTCACTTAATCCTTTCTCAAATTTGTAATTCCTCTCATGTTGTCAAGATTTTCCAAGTGAAGCTTAGATGTGGCACAAGGCTGAAAGCATAGGGCATCCAGTGAGGATTGAACTCACTTTTCAGTAGTAACTGATCTAGCAAGACAAGCTTGCTAACCATTACACCATGTCGACGTGCCCTATTCCTCTCATGTTGTCTTTAGTATTTGATATTTTTAATTTTCATTATAATCCTCTGGTCTAATGTCACAATTGCATCCAAGATTTTTTTTCTTTTATAGCTACTAGGATTTCTGTTTGAATAGTGACATTGCTTCAGATGTCAGTTTCACAATTTATAAGTCATTCTCTTTCTTCATTGTATGTAATCTGTCCGTATCATCTGTGGGGTTTAGATCTGTGTGATTGTTCAACCAAAAAATAGTTTTGGATACATACAGGTGCACCACTGATCTTCTGATAACTAATGGCATGGCACCTTTAATCTGAACAAAATTACAAACAAGTATTTGAATTTCACTTGGTTGCAACACTAATTAACTGGATGGCCCTTCCCCATCCCTGGTGGTATTATGTGTAATATAAGTTCTAACAGTCAATAATGCTGTACAGATAT
>CAHIKZ030000511.1:310000-322500 GCA_903632075.3 Acanthosepion pharaonis | reverse complement strand
AAAGAATTCCTACTAGCCTGACTGTTACAGAAGGCATTTGTATTTGGTAGAAAAGAGGATATAGATAGGATTATGTTTCATTAAATGGAAACAAAAAAACAAACTCTTCATCATATGATAAAACCACACCGTAAGGTAAATTTTACAAGCTTACAAATGTGTTGACAGATTGTTTTCAAAAGACTCTACCCTTCTGCTTTACCCATAAAAGTGTTACCCTCACCTTCAATTTCCTCTAATCCAAAACCCTGATTATTTATAAAATTGAATTTGTCACAAAACTGAAATAAGGAAATCAATTGAATTGATTCTCAAGGATGCAAAATTACTTCTGTTAATGAGATAATGAATTTTGGTAATCATATGACATAAAATTATCAAAAATATCTTTCTTAGCTTATTTACCAACATCACTCTATTTGTGTCTAACTTCCATATACTGCAGATTTTTTTCAAACTATATTCTTAGTTTAAAGCAAATTTTAAAGTAAAACAATATGAATAAAGTTTGAAAAATATGTTTGTATCCAGGGCCGGTGCATGCTACTCCCCTCCCCCCCCCGCCCAATGATAAGACAATGCTTTGTAATCATTGCTATCTTCTCAACATTTGCTTTTTTTTTTCTACCTATATTTATGTACATTAGAAATTAAACTAAACACGACTATTAAAGGATGAAAAATATTTATAGATTTTGACATCATTCTGAGGTCTTATTTTTTTTAACAAATCTAAATTTTTTTTTTGCTCATGTTAAGTCCTGAAGAAATGCTATATAAAATTCACTAACTATTTTTTATAATGTTGAATGTGTTAAAATTATTTAACTTTTTAACAAGAAAAATTTTAAGTTGATGTTAAAAATTGCATCAAAACATTGTTGATTTATTTAAAATGGAACAATCTATTATGACAAGTCTCTAATTTGTATTTAAATAGATTATTTTCAATTTTTTTACTTGATTTGTTCACCTGTATTGTATATGATGCATTATTGTACATAATTAGGTTACAATAAAATTCATATTTTATATAAATACTACTTTATGAAAAATTGAGATTTAATAAAGTGAGTGGGCCTCATATCATAGATTCAGTGGGGGCTCACAAGACCTTAACACTGGCCCTGTTTGTATATCATAATATTTATAATCATACAATATTTCATTATAAAGCCTGTATATTGAAAATACATTGTCAGGAATTGGCTTTGTTTCAGACTGTAAAAACTCAATTTTTTGTTAGAATTTTTGAGATGAGCAATTTTTGTTATTTGCATCCGTATGTGCATCTTGGTTGTTGCACTCACAATACTTTAGCCGTTGTACTCTTGAGCCTTCTTCTGGTGTTTTATCTATCCTAAAGAAAAAATGCTGCAGGTGTGCACCTACAGATTCAGTTGGCTCCATGATTCAAAGAAAAACCAGAGCAGGCTCATTTAGTCGTATATAATGGAATACGGTGATGAAATAACTGATGGGCTGCTTACAGTTTACCATACCTGCCTACAGATGCATCTAAAGTCAGTGAATAAATAGGAGCAAAAAAAAAAAAAAGAAACAATTATGGGAAGAGTGGATTTGTGAATATGTTTTATTTTTTTACTACTCTTGGTAACTTTCTTAGAACTGAACACTTTATTCAGTTTGCAGTGTCAGATTCTTCTGCTTTCCATGCTTAGGAGACATTTCCAAACACGGTCAGAATTTACAAAGAAGTTATGAAATCACATGTTGAATGAACTGATGTAAACCTTTAATACTGGTCTCCACATATTTTCATTTCAGGTTTGGTATCACATCGAATTTCATTTGAAATTCACTAGAAATACTATCAACCTTCACAGGCAATGAAGTTGCAAAAAGCAGAAATTCTTATCTAATGCCAAAAAGTTTTGAAAACAGCAATCAAATTCTGCATGCAGATTTAAAATTATTCTTTCATGCACTATTCAGCGTTACTGTGAAGTGAACTACATTGATGCCTGCAAGCTGCTTTACCCAGAATAAGTTTATGTTTGAAAGATTTCATGTTGTAGTACATCATTTTGATAATCTGTTTTGGGACCTGGTGCTTCAAGATTAGTAGGATTAAATGGTCCATAAGATCAATGAGTAATGCTTGATTAGGCACGAAATTGGGATCACTTTTCAGTTCATCCAGTGTGTTTACGATTTGACTTTACAATGTTCCTTTATCTCTGATTTCACGCATAACCAGAAGCCATTAATCTTGGACAAACCTGAATTGGACAAGTCTTTGGTAGCTCTTTTTTGCCATACGGTTGATCTATCAACTTATATATATATATATATATATATATATATATAATATAAGCAAGTGTAAATGGATATAAATCCGACAGAATGAAGAAATTTTGAAAAAACAAACAAAAATCCTTAAATGTAGTTAAAATGAAAGAAATGTCGATTTTTATTATGAAAATATTTTAATACTTTCACGGAATCGAAAAAAGTATTAAAATATTTTCATAATAAAAATCTCAGGAGGATTTATGAAGCAGGTATAATATCCATCTCACGCACGGTGAATACTAGACCTGGTTTCTTTTAATATTTCCCTTTTTTAGCGAGATTGATGCTCGACAAGCATACACATAAGAATTTTAGAACCTAATAGAATTCTTTTCATTTTCTTTTCATTTCAAAATAATCACAAACTTTTAGGAATATCGTTATGAAAGCGTCGCCCATGTGACGACCAGGCGTGACCATGTTAGACGGAAGGCTGATCATTTTAAAATTTTCAGTTATCTGTTCTGAATAAGACTTGTGTTTTTATGTCCATCGTATTTGTCATATTGAACTGAATTGTATTTTGATGAATATTGTCTTGAAAAAGGTTTATTAAACCGAAACGTCAGACGTCGACATTTCTTTCATTTTAACTACATTTAAGGATTTTTGTTTGTTTTTTCAAAATTTCTTCATATATATATATATATATATATATATATATAAGCAGTTATTTTGAATCCATTTTTGGCAAACTTGGACTTTCATGCCTGCAAAAATAAATGGAGTGTCAAGAGGAAAGTTTTTCCATTGGCACAACTAATTGACAATGTTGGCTTTAAAAAGTGATTAGTATTTTAATAAACCTTAACATATGATGAAAGTGAATTTCTGCATTTGCTTTATAAATAATAAACAACTTATTAGATTCTTTACACTATTTATTTATCAGATTGTTTATTGGAATGGTTGGCAAAATATTGGCTAATTGCCAATTGATTCAAACTTTCTAAAATACTAAATAAGGAGTTCCTTATAGTTGGTTCACATATTTTAAGAATTTAGTATGTAGTCCAGTCCCCTCAAGTTTCTTTTATCCCCTGTGGTTACTATCTAACTGACCGCTCACTCATTAACACATTGCTGATTGATCACTGGTATTGTGTTGATGAGCATGGTTCCACTCGATCTAGTTGGCATTTCTGGCCCTTCACAATCCTTCACTCCTCTGCCACACTGTCAGTGTATGAAAATCCCTGATGAAGTAAATTGAATCAAAGGACAGGTTGACAATGAGGTGCTACACAAAAAATTCTTTGGAATAAAGAATTATTCTGGTTGAAAATGTAACAACAATTTGGTTTATATCTGATTCATTGTATACACTGGTTTTAACCCTTCCCACTGTTACTGTTATAATCAAATAACACTGGGATGTCCTTTTAGAGTTTGCAGCTTGTGTTAGCAGTAATTTAAATTTCCAAGTTCTGCTCTTTAGGGCTGGCACAAGGTTTTGGTCAGGAGGTCTCAGTGAATGATGTGGATTCCAGTAGCGGTATTGTAGGGACTGTTCAAGTTGTCCAAATCTCTAGCTTATATGTAGTCCTGTGTCTGGTAGGGTTGGGGTTGACCAGACCTTGGGTTTGGTTATCTTCTACCCTTAGTATCAACCTTTTTCTAAAATTTCATATTTTCAAAATATGTTTGCTCGAGTGATTTTTCCAAATTTAGGTGTTGTCCAGCTCTCTTTTGAGAGTGGTTAGAGGAAACAAGCCACCCTGTAACTGGGATTCTCTTCACGTCTCATCTCTCACCATTGCTCCATATAGGCGGTACTAATCTCTCTCTCTCTTCTCCCACTTTATCAGCATCTAAACCTCAGCCCACTCCAAGGGCCAGCATACCAGCTCTGTAACAAATCCAAACTTTCAGAATGTGTAGGTGAAAAGCAGATTTCCAGTCATTATTTATTTATTTTTTTTGTCATCTTGTCTCATGCTGTGATTTCCCAAAGCCAGGGATTTTCTCAGAGCCCATCCAGACAACCCCCACCCCCATGTGCACTGGCCTATCTCAAGATTTTTGTGTGGAAAAGAAAAATATTCCCAATCTCTTTAATAATAAAAAGAATTATCTCTCTCTCTCTCTCTCTCTCTCTCTCTGTTTATGTGTGCCTCGGTCAACAAGACCACACAGCTCTTTTTGCTTATGGTCACTCCAAGCCAGCAACCAACCTCCCTCTCTCTCACTTGTATCCAAAGGAATCCAAATTAATGGATATAAAATCTTTGACAAATGTCACAGAAATTAAAATGAATGAACTCATCAGGCTAATCCCTATCTTTGTAGCAACACTTTCAAACCAAATGTTTTTCAGAAGAATTGTAAATACTATTTTGGTGACCACCTGCGTTTCGTGATCGGCTAACATGTTTTTCTATTTGATATCTTCAAGGATACATTAATGGTCTCTTTCTTAACAGCAAATCTTGATTTTGCTCCATCTTACTGCATTCCGTCTTAAATTTGGGTTGGATCTTCTTTGTAACTATTTGGGATTTTATTTATTATTTTGAAACATTTTTCAACACATTTCATTTTTAATTTTCTTAACTTCTCAATCCGCCTTCCTGTGAATTTTAACAATTATCATCCAGTTAGTAGACTCTTCCCTCTTTCTTCTATTTTTTTCTTTTTTTTTTATTTGATTAATGAGGTTTCAGTGGCACAAGTAAATGTTTATAACTTTATAAATAAAAAAATCTTTTCATATTTATTTCTTAAATGATAAATATTTCATTGCATTGGTTTTTAGAATGTTGCAAATATAAAATTATTCTTGTAAATAAACAACCTAATGGATAAAGTTTTTATATTTTTGTTATCAATTCTCAAGAAAAAAAAAACTGTATAAATTCACTTTTATCATGTTTAGGTATTATTCCAATAATGAACATTGCCGAGGAGTGAAAGTAGTTCAAATAATAGTGGTGTCAAGGGAAAGACCATTCTTTTGACATTGTATTTTTTTATTTTTTTTTATTTTTTTTTTTTTTAGTGGGAGGGACGGGTATGAAAGTCCAAGTTTTCCCCATTTTCCTTTCTATCTGACCCCCCTCTTTCTTTGCTTACTGAGAAGATTAACCCTCTTATGCTCTTACAGTTAATACATATCTTGCTAAATATTCTGAGTGAATTTTAACTGTTCTTTTAAAGTTAAATTAATAAGACTTGTTTTTCTTTTCATTGCAGGATCATTTTGGATCTCATTCGTATGAATGTTAGTATCCCAATGCTGGCAAAGATGATCAAACTTATGTGTGCCCAGAAAGCACAAGTGCAGACCCCAAACTCTGTCAACAGCCAAAATGGAAATAGTAAGGAAGGTATCCCTTCCATCCCTAGCCTGGATTTATCCCGAACTTTGATAGTCACTTCCTCTGCCTACTCTTCAGAATCCAACACTGCTAGCTGCTCCAATCCAAGCACCAGCAACAGAAACACAGACTCCACGCCAGATAGGCCAGCATTAAATACTCGCAATCATGTCACTACCCGGCCTACTCGAACTAGAACTGCTTCAAGAGTCCTCAAAAAATGATTTTTTTTTTTTTTTATCTGGTCGATCAATCACATTTTTTATACTTATTTTTGTTGAAATAAAATATTTTGAATTAATGTATATCTTTCATTTCTGGTTAGTTCCACCCTTGCAGACCTTTACAGCTCACATCCACTATGCTAATTCCACAGTATCAAATTTCCCTCATTCTCTTGGTATTCCTTTTGTAAAGAAGAAGTCCCACTCCACTTCATTTCAAGAACAGCTACTTTGTAGAACAGGCTCTCCCATGGATGCTTGCTCAAACACTACAATATTAATCTTTTTAAGTCCAGGCTTACCATTATTTTTCTGGATTTTATTCAACAGAGGATGGTGTGTATATATATATATATATATATATATATATATATATATAAGAACAAATAGGAAGCATTTATCATATTAACATTTATGACTTTTATTAAAGATTCATCAGAACCAAATAAAGTGAAACATTTTAGATTGATAAACATTTCCAATTTGTTCTTTATCTTATTCTGTCAGACACTGATCTATATTTGATGCCATAGAATTAATACAAATATAAAATTTGATTGATGTTATATTCAGTGCTGCAACTCCAGAGTTTTGTAGACAGACCTTTTTGTAATCATTTGGTCCACTTGTCAGGAGGTTTTAGCAATTGACTGCTGATTTTTACCTTATTTTCATTATTTTTATACTCAGTTAAAAAAAGTGCATAAATTATTTTTTAACTCAGTATAAAAAAAAAAAAAAAAAAAAAACAAAAATGAGAAAATGGTGGTGGTGAATATAACATCAATGAGTGGAGTGACAAATTTCATATTTCTCTTCATCCCACCAATGCTCTGATATTGAGTCCTTTATTACAAAGACTGCTTGCCTTAAATGTCCTTTCTTTCAGACTTCTGCTGACTAACAGCATTTCTGGTTTTACCCTGTCTTTGTTATTGATATAAGATATACAACTCAATAACTCAAATTAAGAAAGGATAATTGAATGATGAAATGGGGGAAAATCCTGTCATGCGTTTCATGCTTCAAAAGGAGTTCTTCAGATTAAATGTTTGTTGTTTTTTTTTTTTTTTTTTTTTTTTTTTTTTTTTGATGAAATCATGTATGTAGTGGAAGGAAACAAAATACAAAAAATGTTGGTTACAATTCTATATTGAGTAAATATTTTATTTCCTTTTTAACCACCTAAACTCACCTAAGCACTATTTACATTATTCGGACTATTGTCCCCATCTTAGTCGCCATATTTATTACAACATTTCAGCCATTGTATGCTCTGGCCTTCTTAATTATAACTGCATTCTTTAATATTATAAGTATTGAGAATTCCATGGACGCAACAAGGAAGTCTTAAAATGATTTTTAAAAAAAAAAAAAACTTCTACTCAGAATCGGAAAAAAGACAGCTGAAATTTCTCGGACATGTGAGAAAGGAGGGTTTGGAAAATATAACACTCTCGGGGCATACAGAGGCCGAGAGAGATAGGGGAAGGTATAGGGTCACTTACCTAACAGACTTGTGTGAATGGATGGTGAAACCGGGGAGGCTTGGTAAAAGGAGAAACGTTGCAAGGGGTAGGAGATTGTGGAGAGCCGTGAATGGAAAATTTGATCATTTTTATTGGTGGATTTTTCGATAGTTAATTTGGGGTAATTTTCAATTATTTTAAATAAAAAGCTGGAAAAATTAAAAATGACTTAATTTTCAGCGTCTGACGATCTGTTGAATCAAAACTGTGACTTGTTATATTGCTTGCTCCAGTTTACCAGAAAACTTTTTAGCTAAACAAAGAAAAGAGTACTGATCTGTTATGTAATATCAGTCGTCCTATATGGCAGTGAATGCTGGACAATCTCCTCAAAGAAGACTAGACGTAAAAGAAATGTGGTTCTACAGAAGGATGCTGAGAATAACATGGACCGAACGATGAAGTTTTAAAGAATAAAACAAAAAGTACATTTATAATTAGCGTCAGGAAGAGACAGTTGAAATTTCTAAGACACATAATGAGGAAAATGGGCTTGGAAAATTTGATGCCCACAGGACAGATTGAAGGTAAGAGGGACAGGAAAACAACGCATAACCTGACTAACGATTTTGAGTAAATGGATGGTGGAACTGAGTTTAGGTAAGATAACAGAAAGAAGAAAAAAAATCATTAGGAGCTACAAAGAATACGAAATTAGAGAGTCGTCATCGCCAGAGTCCTGAGGGGCTGCAACACATAGAAGAGAGTATGCTTGTCACACTTTTAGAATATAATTTTAAAGTGTATATGGCTCTGTCCTCAGGATATTGAGCACGGCATTAAAAATAAATTACATTTAAACTGAGTGGTTATATACATACATATATATATATGTGTGTGTGTGTGTGACACTGAGGTTGTGAGGGGGTTAAACATTAATTCTAAGCAGAAAAAAGGTTTAAGCCCAAAATGAAATCTAAACTGGAAGATAGAGAGATAGAAAGAGAATGGAAGACATTTTTCCTGGTGTGGAAGTGAAGAAAGAGTCATCTAGGTTGCCTCACCCTACGAATTGGAACGATGCACCAGAAGTTTACATTTTTTTATCTATCGAAAATCTGGCATGCGTGTAAAGCAAATTGGGAAATGGCTTTATCACTTTCTTGGGAAATTAGAAAAACAGATGTCATTGGCGAAAAGAGAAGCAAACGAGAAACCTATTTTTGTTGGCAAAAACAAATTGAGAAACGAAAACAAGCCTCTCTTTTTTTTTTTTTTTTTTTTTTTTTTGAAGTTATGAAGATTAATCATGTACTATGAAGGTGATCTGGTTTGTGTTTTCGCTATAGAGATTGGTCCGGGAAAAGAGTTAGAAAATTGAAATTGAAATTACTCACTTTAAGAATTAGATTTGTCAAAAGTCAGTTATGTCAGCCCTGAAAAGTGGGCAGGTTTAGAATACCGAGGATGAAAGAGCAGGATTTAACTCGTCTGTGCGGTGTAGCAGTGTGAAGAAGGTTGGAGTTAAGGGAGAAACAATCCCTGTGACTAATCCCGAGCAAGGTGGATAATTCTTCAAATTTGCAAAGTTAATTAAGAAAGCAGAAATAGGGAACAAAAAAAATCTTTATGAAAACCGGGGAATCACCGAATCCTCAGAACCCCATGGCAGTTTTGGGCCGAAGTGCGTATTAGCAGATGATTTTGGGGAGCTCAGAGACATTGGGCTGAGAATTCGTATTCAGTGCCTCTGAAATCCACGTCAACTGCCACCAGGTTCCTGATTCCATGACTTCAAACCAAGCCCCCAGAAGTTTAGACAAGGCCCAGTGTCACTATAGAGACTGATGTGGGTAGGATCGTTTTTTTGTTGTAACAAGAGCTATATAAACCAACTGAAAATTAACCGCACGAATCTCTTTTTATTTTTCGTCGCGGACATATCTTTTCCTTAATATAGCATTCACTACGACTTAAAATGGCGCTGCGAAACTAAGACATTCGATTTTCCATTGCTCTGAAATCAAGAATACAGCGTGGGCAGAGTTGGTGTGGATCGAAGACATAAGTGACCAACAACCAGCTTGGACCAGCGTCAGCATTGACCAGTGTAGAGTTAGCCCCGTGACTAAAACGTCGTTCTAATACCATGAGGACCACTAAATGTAGTTACACCACTGGCTGTAGGCAGCGGCGAAAGGTGTTATATATAGACAAAAGGGAAACTATTCTTTACCAACGCGTTTCGTCCTTTGATGGATTTATCACAGTCCACGTTTTCCTTTTGTTTTTATACATATTGTCATTTAATAGATATATTTTTAATTATATCTGAATGTTTATGCACATACATACATTATATATATTAGGTTGGTGCAAAAATAATGACGTAATAATGTCGTTTTTTGACGTATTTTTTAACGTCAAAAGACGACATTCTTACGTCATTATTTTTGCACCAACCTAATATATGTGTGGGTGTGTGCGTGTTTGTGTGTGTGCGCGTATATATACAGGGTGCGATGGATAATTTGTCGTCTAAATTACGCAAAAATGAAAATAACACTGACATCACATTTTAACACATGTTTGCCAAAATTACAGAAAAATATTTTGAAATACTAAAGAGTAATTTTATTCAATAAAATCACCATTGGCTCCAACCACGGACTCCAGACGACTTCGGAATGCACTGCAGTTCTTCTGGCGGTCTCTTTCTTTAAGTTGGTGAATGCTGCCATAATCCTTGCCTTCAGTTCATCTTTGGTGTTATAAAGAGTTTTGTTGGTCTCTCGCCCAACTGCCCTCTATACATCATAATCTATTGGTTTGTAGTCTGGGAAGAAAGGTGGCCAGAGGTAAGGAGTGATGTGGTCGCAGAAATAGTCTGACAGCCATGACAGGGCACCAATACCTCCTCAAAGCAGTTGATATAGACCTTCGTGTTGAGTCTGAGGCCTCGTGAGAAGATGAATGAAGGCATAATGTCGCTGTCACTAGTGATCATTTCAAACAACTTCGTAATCACCGTTAGACTCATCCAGTCTTTTCGAATGCTCTGCACTGTCTTCAGATTAACATCTCAACACTCTGAAATGTTCGCTTTGGAGCTTCCGGTGCATCAGCGAAACAGTATAGCATGCCGTTTCCAAATTTCAGGCGGTGTGAATTGCGTCTTGGTGCTGTTTTTGTCACAGACGATACCCAACTGACACCACTATACTTACAGACGACAAAATAAAAAAAAGCAACACGCATGCGCGAAATAAAAAATATAAAATGGCGACAATTTACCCATTGAACTATATATATATATATATATATATATATATATATATATATATATATATAATGTGTATAGCATCCCTAATAGGAGATATGATGCAAGCTTTCGAGCTTTTACAAAAGAACTTCGCCATGCTTGCAAATTCAAACTTGACCCATACGGGCGAGTTATAAATTTGAGTAACAATAAATTTTCCCTCAATACATTCAGGGTATTAAATAAAGGACTAAGCTTTTGCCCTAGTCCCCCAAGGTTTGATAAAGACACCTTGGCTAAGGACCTGAAATCCTTCTTCAGAAGAATACGGTTAAAAGCCCACTATGGGGAAAATGATCATACACCTTCTATACTTGAGACATTAAAAGAGAAGGATACTACCTACACCCCACAAAACACAGACATTACTATACAGACATTCGTTCTAGCCGTAACAAATGACATAAAGAAAACAATAGCACGTAAGCTGCCACGTGACAATATGACTGAAGGAGAACGTATAGCCCTCGATACACTGACACATAGAGATGACGTAATCATAACACAGGCTGACAAAGGGGGTGCGACAGTGATCTGGGGAATCGAAGAATACATTAAAGAGGCCAACAAACAGCTAGCCGATAAAGAAACATATAAAAGTTTACCTACAGATCCCCTTCCAGAATACCAAAAAGAATTAACTAGCTCACGAAACATAATGCTTCGCAACAATCTAATCGACAAGGAAACATGCACAACACTTACACCCACAAACATTACACCTGCCCGCTTCTATCTCCTTCCTAAAATACACAAAAGTAACAATCCAGGAAGGCCGGTTATTTCATCGTTCAACTGCCATACGACAAAAATTTCCAAATACATAGACCATTACATACAACCGCTAGCTAAGGAAGTAAAATCCTACATCAGAGACACAACAGATCTACTGAACAAAATTAATCACATACAAACAGTACCAGAGAAAGCTATTCTCGTGACTATGGACGTTAGGTCACTATATTCAAACATTAAAAACATCGAAGGGCTGGCCGCCCTTCAGGAAGCACTTACTAAAAGAAGAAAACAGGACCCCCCATACAGAAGCCATCATAAAACTCATGGAGCATGTCCTTACATTGAATACTTTAACTTCAATGGAGCACACTACCTTCAAATAAGAGGTTGTGCCATGGGCACCATTGCAGCTCCATCATATGCTACAATATTCATGGGAAAATTTGAGGAGACCCATATCTATCCAATCATTGGTAAAGGACTGCGTATTCTATGCAAGATATATCAATGATATATTCTTTGTATACACGGGTAGTGATGACAAACTTACCCAATTCCTTATGACCCTAAACACAGTGCACGACTCAATTAAGTTTGAATATGAAAAATCCACAACATCAGTAACATTTTTAGACACCCGCATTTACATAGATGAAAACAGGAAACTACAAACGACACTACACACTAAAATCACCGACACCCACAACTATCTACACTTTAAGTCTTCCCACCCTAAACACCTCAAAGAGAACCTTCCCTATTCACAAGCACTTAGACTCAGAAGGATATGTTCCAACAATGAAGAATTAAATAAACACATTGAAAATATGGAGCATCAATTCACAACACGTGGCTATAAACAACACCTAATCAGGGAACAAATAAATAAAGCAATTTCCACACCTAGAGAAGGCACCCTAATGTACAAGATTAAAAATAAATCTAGCCGCATCCCTCTAGTAACCACTTTCAATCCCACTCTGCCTCCACTATCCCAAATAATCAAACGTCGCTGGGAAATACTACATCTCAAACCAGACCTAAAAAAACTGCTTAAGGAACCCGGCCTTCTTGCATATCGTAGACCTAAGAACCTAAAAGAAATCATAGGTAG
>CAHIKZ030000511.1:292500-305000 GCA_903632075.3 Acanthosepion pharaonis | reverse complement strand
TAGGGGCCAGAAAGAAAAGACACGGAAGACGAAGGTAGGTTGAAAAAGTATATTGAAGATATATACAAAACAATAGTGTTTGTAATAAGTAGATTAGCACTGCGTCTACTACTCCACTCCCCTTCACACTCTCTACCCTATCCGACTCTCGCAGTTAGTATTTATGAGAGGAGGAAGAGTTCATTCTACTGTAGGAGGGTTTGCCACAACATAAACCACTGCTAGTTGTGGACTACTTAGCATAATACTCCGACTTACCATAGTGTCCAACGTATTTATGAGGATTGGGACATACCCATTAGTAATCATAGGTACCGTATATAACAAATTTATTAACCGGAGGTATGCGCAATCCTATGACTCGGAAACTTTTTTTTTTTTCCTTATTTGGTGTTTGACTGTCTTGGTGTATATTTCCGTCTTCGCTCCACAAAGTGTTTAAAGTCATGAAAATACATTCTTCACAAATAATTATTGTTATGATGTTGATTTGGGGTTAGTAGAGACAAACGTCAAATAACACGTAACAATAAAAAGGGCTTTAATAGGTTGGTAAAAAGGTACAGAAATCGCCTGAGTAGTCAATAACTAGCTCAGCTAAGAACTTCTCTGTCTATCTGTCTCTCCCCCCATGTCAACTGACATGCCACTATTTAAAGTCTTTGTTCACAGACGCAGACAAGTTCATCTTCAAGAGGGGTGGTAGGTTTCCGACACAACAATTATTAAAAATAATTTTATAGGCTCAAGAAAAATACAAAATTTATCGCTATTACTAAGGCAGATGTTCGAACGGGTTGCATTAATTAGTGCCATCAGCTCGGGCCTTAACAGCTAGCACCTGTCTGCTGTGTTCACAGTTGTAAGCCATTCCCATTCGGAGGATAGTTTCTCTTTTGATAAAAAAAAGGTTTCACTCTGACGTCTTCTTCTCCAAGAACGTTACTTTGTAGAACAAACTCCTGAGAGAATGCTTCCCTGAAATCTTAG
Source organism: Acanthosepion pharaonis (assembly GCA_903632075.3). NCBI lineage: Eukaryota > Metazoa > Mollusca > Cephalopoda > Sepiida > Sepiidae > Acanthosepion > Acanthosepion pharaonis. The sequence continues at coordinate 304,010 of CAHIKZ030000511.1, read as the reverse complement.
TCTCTTTAAGTTCAGTGTCAATGGATATCTATCTTACACGCCCTCATAATTCTCTTTTACTTCCCCACCCCCTTACAATCTCACTCAGTAACGCTTAATCTTGGGCCTTGTATTGGGTAAATTGACAATAAATACATAAAAATTGCTAGGCTTTCACAACTATGTCGCCAATTACTATGGCAGATACTCAGACGAATTATATTTCTTAGTTCCACCAGCTAGGACCACCCCACCATGGCATGTACACGGTGGCAAATCATCCCCATTCCCTTCGTATTCCTTTCTGCCCCAGAACTGTAACTCCCGAGAGAATGCTTCCCTGACAACTACAATCTTGGTCTCTTTAAGTCCAGGGTCAATCGATATCTATCTTACTCATCCTCATAATACTCTCTTATTTCCCATCCCCGACTTCCTTAGAATCTCAATCAGTAACGCTCTGCCTTGAATGGCCCTTGGGCCTTGTATTGGGCGAAGTAACAGTGACTTCGATTTCGTAAATTTCAAAAAACGTTTCACCGAATCAGTTCGTCGCTGGCATACTACGTATCAAAGAGGACGAATACGTTGACTAATCGGAATTAATTTGTTTTTCAAAAGTCATGAGATCGGAGGCCCGAACAAGAAATAGAAGCCAAGTTGGCAACCCAAAAGCCAGTATATGCTCTCGCTTCAGCATGAATCTGCCTTGATACCGATGACTTCAAAGTAACTGTCGCCAACTACCTATCGACTTTTACCAAAGCTTACGCCTAAGGGAACAGTTGGAAGTTTAATGGACTACTCTCTCTCTCACTCTCTCTCTCTCTCTCTCGCTCGCTCTCTCTCTCTCTTTCTCTTTATCGATTATGTAAATCCACTCTCTTATTCATGCATATATATATATATATATATATATATATATATATATATATAGATAGATAGATAGATAGATAGATAATATTACTGGTAAATATACACACAAATATGCAAAATATATAAATATATATACATAGGTGCATACACATACATGTATATTTTTTGAATAAAAAATTCCAAGAGGATAGAATCCAGGTAGAACTCAATGTCCAGGACAGAGTAAGGATATAATAAAAGGTTTAAACACTAATATTAAGGTTTAAATACTAATATTAGTGTTTAAACCTTTTTATTATTATATATATATATATATATATATATATATATATATATATATATATATATATATATATATATTTATAAATTTCCGAGATTAATTTTGTGCAATAAATCTGACTATTTTTTATTTTATTTTTTTTTTTTTTGTTAATTTTATTTTTCGTCTGACCATTTCTGGCGAGTTGTACACTGTTTTCTTTTATTGTTCCTTGTACCCATTTTCTTTTGTTTGTGCTGTGTGATATGCTCGGCCAAAATGGAGGAGCCCTCACCCTAGCAGTCTGCTTGGCACGAGCAACCTGCCTCCCCAAAAGATTCGTCTTGGAGCTCTTCAAGACCCAAGAGGAAAGATGCTGTGCATTTTGCCAGCATGCAGAATCATTACCGAAAATTTATTTCCCGGTAATGGGCTCCTGACAGTACATTCGGCGCTGGAAGTGGTGACCACTAGAACTGTCTTCCTGCTAACCACGGAGCTTAAAATCAGAACGTTGATCGAAGTTAGCAAGGAGACCATGGAGAAGGCCTTGAAAAGCCTTAACATTACCGTCAAGGTACTGGCGAAGAGAAGCAATGCCATGTGGGACATCCTGTTAGGCAGGTAGCCAAAAATTTGGTTGGGAGCATCCTCACGACAAAATCCGTGAGGATGTAAGTGAGTATATGGGTACCCGGAAGGCCAAAATGATGCAACATGGGGTGTCCATAGACATTTTGGATGACCATCTGGGGGCTTTTTCTCCAAATATGGATGTCTCATTGACTATAAGTAGAGAGGGCATTGCCACTGGAAACTTTGAGCTCCATATGACAGCCACAGCATTTCAGACATCCCCGACATACTGCTCTGCCGTTGGGAGGCAAAGCTTCGTGTGGAAGGATGGAGACCCTACTGCTGGAGTTGTGGTGCTACGGAAAATATGTGCAAGGCATGCACCCGAAAGTCTCCTTCGCCACATTCCAAACCGACAACATCGGAAGAATCTGTGGAGACAGAGAAAACCCCAAAAAAAAAAAAAAAAAAAAACACCGATGGTCATTAATGGAAGGAGGGGAAAGAGAGAATGTCTGCGTCCCCTGCTTTCTCTTCTAGCAGGATGTCCAGGACAAGGGACTTTATGGACACCCCCGTATACGTAAAGAGACTTTATGGACACCCCCGTATACGTAAAGAGACTTTATGGACACCCCGTATACGGAAAGAGACTTTATGGACACCCCCGTATACGGAAAGAGATTTTATGGACACCCCCGTATACGGAAAGAGACTTTATGGACACCCCTGTATACGGAAAGAGACTTTATGGACACCCCCGTATACAACAAAAGTAGTAGCAGTAGAAACTGCAGCAACCAGTCAAAACAGCAGCAGTCGCAAAAGCAGCAGAATCAGCAGCTACCACAAGAAGAGCAACATCAACAAATTGTGATTGAGAACAGGCTGGCACCAATAAGGAAGAAGAAGAGGGCTGGGGCGAAGCAGGGCCGAGAAAGCAGTGAAAACAGCAAAATCAGTTTCAGGCTCTGCTTCACCAACAACATCAGGTATAGCAAGGAGCTTCCTTCTTCTCTCTGGAGGGCTCCAGTATCCCATAGTTCATTCCCAAACAAGAAGTCTTCCCCAAGTCTTGCAAAGTGGGCGGACTGGGATTGAGAGGGCCTTTCTTCTCACAGAAATGTCCTATTAAAACCTTTACTGAAATTTACCTATGTGGACGGAAAATAAAGAGGGGATCACAAGACTTCCTGAATGGACCTGGAGTTATAATATTAATCAGTAATACTGGCAGCAGATTCGGATTATGTGATGTGCTGTCTGTCGCATAGCATACTTCCCCCGAACTCAGGGTGGGACAGTGACAGTGCTGCCAACGTCTGTCAGGAAGATTAGTTTTACCGCCCTATATTTTATCTAGCATCGCCCGAAGAAAAATGATTATAGTTCTGAAACATGAAAGTTTTTGTGTAGCGATGTAAAATGTTTTTGTTTTAATCTTTTATAATAAAAAATATTTTAATAATATTTTGCTCTACGTTGTATTGGGCAGTTTTTAAAAAAGTAAATGCTAAGAAATGTGGATTCTTACTCCATCTGTTCTTTCTCTTTCTTAAGATATATATTGTTGTAGCATACCTTCGGACGATAATGGGTATGTCCCCATTCACATAAATGCAGTAATAAATACTGTATGTTAGTCTAGAGTTGGAGATTCTTTGTGGAATTCGCTTGACTCACTTCTAGCAGTTGACTACTTCTTCCATGCATCGCTGGCGAATCTTATATGCGTTGTTCTTGTCCTAAGTATTACCGTTCATTACCAATCTTCGTTTGATTATTCTATTCAGCAACCTTCCCTAGTTTACAATATATATATATATATATATATATATATATATATATATATATATATATATATATATAGTCATTATTATACTGTTAATCCATGTATGTGCAAAATTCATTTCTTTTGAGATTGTTGAAATTTTCTACCGAATTTTGTTAGATGGTTCACGGTTATCTACACAATTCTGCACATAGATATTAACTTTGACCCCCCCCCCACTTTAAGATATTTTATTATGTAAAGTTAATCGTCTGTCAATTTTTATTACGCAATACTACCAAAGTGAAATAAGGTGGAGGAATGATATCATGAGACGAAGATCATGAATCGATAATTCTTTCAGTTCCGTATATAACATCATGGCATCATTTCACGATGTTTTAGGAGGGATTTCAACGATGGAATTAATGAAATGTCACACTCCATCTTGTCTTCATCATTATAAAGTAAAAAAGAATGGTCATTTGGAACAAACTGATTAGCATAAACAATGATAACTTGATCTGAATAACGCAACAACGCCAACAAAATTGAAAGACCAATCGGTCAGCCTATCGACATTCGTTTGGCTACATAGGAAAACTTTGAATGGAATTAATGCGCCGAGGTTTAGAAACAAAGTATTTACATGTCATAGTCGCTTGAGCTCTGTCCGCCATTGTCCTTTTTGTTCAGTAACCAGAAATTAAATAGAGAAGATCGTCGGAGCACGAAAGGTGAACACGTCAGACGCTAATGAAATGAGTTTGTCGTCTGCGAAATTGAGTGAAAAAGCGAAATCTAGACGTAAACTCTTATATAATTGTGCATAGATATTTATCTATATTTCAGTCTGTTTATATCTATCTATCTATCTATCTATCTCTATCTATATATATATATATATATATATATATATATATATATATATATATATATAGTACAGGTAACCGATCCGTTGGTATATAATCCAGGTAAATCTAGTAATATTAATTATTAAAACTGATCTACAGAGAGCTCGATGTATTTATTATAACAAAGCATATATATATTTTTACATCAAAAACCAAAATGACCTCAGCATGGGTATAGTCAATTTCAAGCTGGTCTGAACCCAGCCTTCTTCAGCTCTTAAGTGTTTATCTGAAAATAAGGATTTTAATTTATTTTCAATATCACTCCTCCTCAGAGAGACGCCTTGTTTATGATAAGGGGCTTGTGTTGATTCCCACTATGGGGTACTCCGTATACTACTAATAAGTAGGTTTTCCTGGGATTTACAGTAAATAGTATTTAGACCATAAGAGTTTAATGTTATTAATAAGTTATTGGGGATTTAACCTTAAGACTAATTAGATTTAACTAAATTAGTTGAATGATAGATTCATAAATTGTAATACCGGGACACCTAATGGAATAGATCATGTTATCCAACACATATACACATGCATATATCCATATACACATGTCTGTGCGTTTACATATACATACATATATGTAAGTAACCATACGCCCTCCCTCATATCTACCTATACATATATTCTTATATAATTTTGAATCGGTTTCTATGTCTACATTTCATAAATAGCTCTTTTCGTTGATTCAATAGTTTGCAATGATTTTTTTTTTATTATCCTGATTTTCTCCTCCAAACAAAGCGTACAACTATTGGGGTGTTCGCGAAACTTAAAAATTTTCCAACTTATTTGGGGATTCAATTTCGAAATGACTGTTTGACGGCTGGTTTCAGAGAGCTTGAATTAGACTCTACTCGTCCTGAGGTAATTTTGGTTTTTGCTGTATATATATATATATATATATATATATATATTCTGTTTATATGTCATTTTTATAGAAAAAATTAATTTTAAACAGAAAATATATTAAATAGTTGTCGTAATTTCATTATATATATGTGTGTGTGTGTGTTTTTAATCATTTTACCCCATGCACGGCTGTAAAGCCACTACAATACAAGGGGTTACTGAGTGTGGAAGAGCAAGAAAAAAAGAGAAATATTAGGGATCTGCAACTATAGAAGAGTAATCAAAACAGTAGATAGCGATTGACATTGCATTTAAATTTTTGAAGATCAAAGTTGATTGGAAAGCCTGGAACCGGAAGACAGTTCCACAAACGAGAAGTGCGAGAAACGAAACTGTTAGCATAGAACTTACGGTCAAATCTAGCCAATTCAACTGTGAATTGATGAGATCTTGCTGCCAATCTCGTTCATCTGAACAATTACCATGAAAGTGTTTATAGAATCGGCCCAGGCAAGCTGCATTACGGCGGTTGGAGAGTAACTGAAGCCGAGACGCCAGGTCAGGACCAATAATATTGCTGATTCTTCTTTAGATTCTATCAAGAATTTCTAAAGATACAGCGTCTGCAGCAGACCAGACGTGTTTTCAGCAATATTCAAAGAATTGACGAATGGTTAACTTATTAATATGCAAGATACATTCTGAAGAGAAGATTATCAAACACGACACAATGAACTGGCTTTCTTAGCGCCAGGCTTAGCAATGGATTCAATATGGTTTTCCCACTTCAAATCAGCAGAGAAGGCGCAACAAACCACTTTTAAGGAGATTACCATAAGTCATGCTGATGGGAAGCAGGAGGAGGGGGATTTCGGGGGATTAATAGATAGAAGTTTCGTTTTGGAGGTAACAAAATTAAAAAAGCCATTCCTTGCCCCAGTTAACAACAGACTCTAGGTCATTTCTTTTTTACCTCACCTATCAATTTCACCTTGTCGAATTAGTGAAACTTATTATCGAGACAAGAGTAAATACTTGTGTTATCAACATAGATACCAAGTTGACAATTGATACCATCGGGAAGGTCGTTGATGAAAATTAAGAACAAAATAGGTCCAAGGATAGAGCACGGTTGGTACTTAAATTAGTATAAAAACAACTAGAAGAGTGAACATTCAGGTTAACTTTCATTTCGAAATTAGATAAGAAAGACTGAATCAGTTCAAAATTCAGTCCGGAAATACCATAATGTTTAAACTTGTGAAGAAGGTCGGTATGCCAATCACTGTAAAACGCTTTCGAGATGTCCAAAGCAACAGCCCGAGCTTTACCATCAACCTATCTATCTATCTATCTATCTATCTATCTATCTATCTATCTATTTGTTCGTATCTATGTAGGTGTCTGCCTATCTGTCTAACCCCCTCTCTTCCTTATCTATCTATTTATCTATCTCAGTTTGTTCATATCTATCTATCCACACACACGCACACGGGCACATACACACACACATATATATATATATATATATATATATATATATATATATATATATCTCAGTATGTTCATATCTATCTATATCTATCTATTTATCTATCTATCTATCTATATATATATATATATATATATATATACCTATCTATCTCAGTATATTTCATATCTATCTATCTATATATATATATATATATATATATATATATATATATATACATATCGCAGTCTGTTCATACCTATCTATCTCAGTTTGTTCACATCTATCTATCCACACACATATACACACACACACACACACATATATATATATATATATATATATATATATATATATATATATATATATTCATATCTATATATATATATATATATATATATATATATATATATATATATATATCAATCTGTTCATAGCTATCTATCTATATATCTATCTCATTCTAAGTAAAGCCAAATAGAGATATCATTATTCGTTCGATTTATCGCCATCGTATAATTGTTTGCTTCTAAATTTCTTTTTTCCTCCACTCTCGACTTCATTTATCGCTTCTCGAATGATTTATGGAGATTCCATTTCCAAGTGGATTTTTGTTGCTGTTATTTTTTATTATTATTTCGTTTCTTTATTTAATTGACAAGCGGACGAATGGCGCAAGCAAGGAAAATATGCAAATCTCTTAAGGCAAATCTGATTGGAAGAATGAGAGGGTTGTTCAAATCTATTCAATGGACATTCCGCCCAGGTTATGTTATGCCCCAAGGGCAGGACAAGCGCCGGAAAATAGCGTAACAGATTTTACTGACATACGACTTGATCACGCAACCAACATTTGGCGTTGAAATTTTTTTTTTTTTAAACCATGTGACCCTAAGCAAGGCGATAAAGCCTCTAAGAATCAACGGTTACTGAGAGTGAAGTAATGTTTATTGCGGAGAATGGACAGTAAAAGAACCTGATTCAAGGAGACAAGAGATGACGCATTGCATTGCATTTACATTTTTGAAGATCGTAGCAGATACGGAAAAGAAATTACAAAATATCCTACAGAAGGTAGCGACGGAAAGTGAGAAGAAGGGACTAAGCATAAACTTCAAGAAAACAGAATGAATGGTCATCAGTAAAAGGATCAGCGCGAAATGCAATTTGCAGGTTGGAAACACTAGAATCAAGAAGAGGAAGAAGTTTAAATATCTGGGAAGCGTTTTGACAGAGGATGGTAAGTGCGACACTTGACATCCGTAGACGCATTGAGATAGCCAAGGACGCATTCCAAAAGCTGGGCAGAGTATTGCGAGACAGGGGGACTTCTTTGTTAGAGAATATAAAAATACCGAGCTGTTACGTGACATCTGTTCTTCTTTACGACTGCAAATGGTTCAACGATTTCCTCAAAGATGAAGAAGAGACTCGAGGCGACAGCGATGTGTTTCTAAAGGAAAGGTATGAATCCTCTTCTCCCCCCCCCACTGTTCAGCTATGGGTAAATAGCAGGACAGACCGGGTTCTATAGCCTTGGATAGCAACTGGTCTACCGCAGAAAGAATGGCAACCTACCGCCTTATCAGTCATCTATCGAAAGATACATGATCGCCTAAGCGTGTATCACCCATGGCGTATAACTCACTGATTGCTTTTTCTGATATCCTTCCAAGACTAAATATCGCATTCCTTCTTCCAATGTCTTTTTTGTTTGTTTGATTTTGTTTCGCGTCATATCAACAACTATGGGTTGTTTAATGCTGACATCTAAATTACAGCACAATAATATGGCGTTGCTGCTGGATGTAGTTTATCGTCATACTTAGGAATGATATATAACCTCCTCTTCTCCCCCAGCTATGGTTAAACAGCAGAACAGACCGGGTTCTATAGCCTTTGATAGTAACTGATCTACCGCAGAAAGAAATGGCAACCTACTGCGGGAAAAAAAATCTGCCTTGTCAGTCATGTATCGAAAGATACATGATCGCCTAAGCGTGTATCACGCATGGCGCATAACTCACTGATTGCTCTTTCTGATATCCTTCCTAGGCTAAATATCGCATTCCTTCTTCCAATGTCTTTTTTTGTTTGTTTGTTTGATTTTTTTAGCAGAATATCCACAACTATAGGTTATTTAATGCTGACATCTAAATTAGAGCAAAATAATATGGCTTTAATTAAGTATATTTTGAATGCGATTGTATGCCTTCATCTGCAGATAAAATACATCGCTGCTCATTTTACTATATGTATTGTTGGTCCTTTTTTATATAAAAAAACTCTACTGCTAGTATTTTACTATTCAACTAAATTTTTATACTTTCATAGTGTCTTGTTTTTGTATGGGGCTTCACTATTTACCCATAGCTGAGACCCCAACAGGTACTTCTACCCTATTTCAAGAACAGCAATTAAGAAATGATTTCACGTTTCTCAAAATCTCCAATCTCCAGATTAGAGGCGTTGCTGCTGGATGTAGTTTATCGTCATACTCAGGACTTCCCAGTGTCTTCAATGATATCGCATGTTATTGTCTTATTTCCGATCTAGTTCTACCCAGTTCTATCCATCAGAATTTCGTTTTTTTTTTTAGCAATGTATCATTTATGCAGTTTTTGTTGAAGATCAACGATTTTTTTTCCTTTAATTATTCTCCGGTTTAGAAGTCCCCATCTAGAGGCTAAAGCAGGAGAGACTTGTTCATGATAGTAATTAATGTAGAAAAACTTTCTTTTTTTTAATATGGCTTTAATTAAGTATATTTTGAATGCGATTGTATGCCTTCAACTGCAGATAAAATGCATCGCTGCTCATTTTACTATATATATTGTTGGTCCTTTTTTATATAAAAACTCTACTGCTAGTATTTTACTATTCAACTGTATTTTTATATTTTCATAGTGTCTTGTTTTGTATGGGGCTTCACTGTTTACCCATAACTGGGACTCTAAAAGGTGCTACCACCCAGGGTCAGGTTGAACCTGGGAAGAAGGGCAATTAAAAAGTGGTTCCACGCTACTCAAATCAAAGAATATAAGTGCGCGTCCTTTTACATTTGTATTACTCTTTGTTATATCCTTCCGAACCTAAATATCGCATTCCTTCTTCCAGTGTCTTTAACGAAACCGGACTGTTCTTGTCCTCTTCAGGCTCCAATTTATGTCTATTTAGGTCTGCTACACGCACTCTTCATCAGAATTCAGATTATATGTTACGCAACTGGCAACTTGGGCAGTGTTATGAAAACTGATCTACTTAGGTCTTCCGGTATTTCACCCCTATCGCTTATGTCATTTGAAATGTCTGTAATCTTGTCAATACCGAAATCCATTACAATTCCGTTTGGACTTGCTGCTTTGTTTCTATTATATTTTCTACACAATCTTTCATGGTAATTGTTCTGATGAACTTTCCTCTATGGTACCTAGACTTTATGAATTTAAGTGAAGTGCTAGATTGGCGGTAAGGTCTCATCAACTGAGAGCTGAAATAGCTAGATGTAACCGTAAGTTCTATGCTAACTGTTTCTTCAATCACACTTCTCGCGTGTGAAACTCACTTCCGGTTTCTTGCTTACCAGTCAACTTTGATCTTCAAAATTCTTAACTCTTATTCTTTTATTATCCTTAATAGCATTTTCCTCATACTCTCTAGCACTCAGTAAAGTTTTGCGTCTTAGTGGATTTATTGTCTTACCTGGAGTGAAATGAGTAAATTAACAAAAATTGACCAGTACTGATTTCACTTCGGACTTTCATAAAGGATGTTCCAATAACTTGGAACCGAATTTAAATGTGAATTAAGTTTAAGTGTCTAAGGATTTTTTTTTCTTTTTCTTCCAGGTTTCACAAATTAAGTCTTTGACAAGTTCAACCCTGGAAAGATTAACAATCAAACAACGTGTTAAAGTTATCGATGTCTATTACGAAAATGGACGTTCAAACAAATGCAATGAGAAGTTCCCAGGTCGCATCATCTCTCGAAACAGCGACTTGACGCCTTTAGATTTCTTCCTTTGGGGTCATCTTAAAAGTAAGGTCCATGCCAACAAGACAACAACAATTCAACAGCTGAACGATGAGATAATAAGGCATATTGGTGAGATCGAGGAGCAACTATGCAAAAATTTGACCATCGAGTGGAAGTGTGCCGCTGAAGATTTGACAGATATTTGGGCAATATTATTTTTCACATATAATTGCCATGACTTAAATAACATGATCCAATAGAGAAATAAACAAAATTTCACCAATAACAATGATTTATTTACTGCTGACTTTGATCCGATTTAATGAAACACCCTTATATATAATCGGTCTTAATGAAACGCTCTATATTTCTGGTCTTTCCATAGTTTTGCTGATTGCAGATTTGCTGATGTCCGATGTATTTGTTCCATCTTTTGAAGTATTTTATCTTCTTGTATCATATTATCAGCATTCCGTCTTTTGATTTTAGCTATCATATTGACAAGCATCTCTTTTGTCTTTTTATTTCTGTTAGTCTTTCATTGTGATAGCCATACTTTCTATTTCAGCCCGTTTCGTTGAGCCATATTTCCTGTCTTGAAGCAATCGGATGTCTAGCCACACTGATGAGCTGTGGATGACAATATATATATATATATATATATATATATATATATATATATATATATATATATATATATATAGATAGATATAGATACACCTAGTGAGCCAGACAAACCTACCTAGGTTTTCACCTAAACGGATCGAAACGAGTCTAGTTATCTATATATATATATATATATATATATATATATATATATATATATTGTCACAAATT